>RJWT010004626.1:0-32851 GCA_004365215.1 Cuniculus paca
CCACTGAATACATCTCCCGCCAAAACATCCTATGTTTGTAGTCATCTTTTGGTGCGTACAAGTACGTGTTTAATTCCCATTTTTGGAGCCTTAAGGGAAAATAAAATTACATATATTTAACAGGCAACATTAGTAAGTTATAAATCTCAATATTCTCCCTCTTTTTGGAACATCTCCATTTCATGTAAAACTAGCAACATTCTAGAACAATAGCTTTTAAACCAGTAATCAGTGGAAAAAAATTAAGTATCACAAGATATGTCAACATATTGGTATCGAATAAAAGCACAACTCTGGGTGTGACAGCCAAAACCCAAAACCTGTTCAAGCTTTCCCAGGAAAGTCTGTAGAACAATACTGGCTTAGGTGAAGGCCAGGTAGGGGCCAAAGTAAAACAAGTTCTATAACTGAAAAATCATCATCTTGTACCAGGGATATTCAGTGTCAGTATTTCTCTAAAAGGAAATGTTACAACTTTTAGCATGCATCATATAATAAAAATTTACCTTCTAAAAAGTTCTTTTCTCTGTTCCATAACCCAGGGTCTTCCATAAAATCCTAGATTTCAAGTAAGAATGAAATTAATTTCAAGTTTCAAAATGTGGTAAGAGAAACATCACCAAACATAAAATACAATCCTATTTTGTAAAAATGTGTACAACACACCAAGGTAACTTTTTTTTCCCCTAACACCAGGGATCAAACACATGACCTCACTCTTGCCAGGCAGGCATTTTAGCCACTGAGCTAAATCCCCAGCCCTTGTCTTTTTGAGACAGGGTCTCACTATGCTGTTCAGACAGACCTTGAGCTCACTTTGTAGCCCCGGTTCGTCCTGAACTCTCAACGATCCTCCTGCCTCAGCCTCCCAAGTGCTGGGATTACAGGCATGTGCACTACCAGGTTGCTACCAAGGCAACATTTATTTCCTTTTTCCTCAGATAAATTTTATTTTTCTACCATAACATTACTTAAGTGAAAGTTATTTAAAAACAGGTAAACTTACCTCTATTGTGAAGTACAGTTAAACCTTTTCCCTCCCCAATTCTAAGAATAAACCCAAGGTTCTCAGTGTGTAGACAAGAGCTCTACCTCTCTGAAAATAGTATCTCGATCTTACACGATGAAAGAAAGCAAACTAGTAGTAACTGCTACCTAGGAGAGGGAGGTAGGTTGCTTCTAGAGTGATGAGATAAACAAGGTAGTAAAATCAGGGACAGGATTAGAAAACAAAGATTAAATTTATGATTTTTGCAGTACTGGGGATTGTGAAACCTCACAAACGCTAGGTAAAAGCCCTACCATTTAGCTACATCCTCACCTTTTCAAAAATTTTATTTAGGCTGCTCTCCAATCTTCTATTCCGCCTCAGCCTCCTGAGTAGATGGAATTAGTCATGTGCCACATATCCAGCAATGACTACCTTTGTAAAAAGGTTTTGTTATATCTAGGTGTGGTGTCCTATGCCTATAATCCCAGCACTAAGCAGGGTGAGACAGGAGGATCACCACTGAGTTTGAGGCCAGCCTGGTTATGAAAGTCAGTTCTGGGCCAGCCTGAACTTGAACTACATGTGAGACTCTCAAAAACAAAAGTTCCTATAACAAGATATACTAATGGTAGCCATTTTGGATTTACTATTACCCTGTTTTGAAGTCCTGTATTGCATTCACTGTTTTGTTTTTATTGGCTCTATTGTTTCTGTTTTGCTTGATTTCACTATGTCTGAAGCTATAGGCAGTTGTTTTGAAGACAAGAGGCATTATGGTAACCACTGCTGATTTCCTATTATCTTGTTTTGGAACCCAGGGTCACACTGTCTTGTTTTGATTGGCTTTATTGTTTTATTTTGCTTGGTTTTAGTCTCTCTAAAATAAAATTTAAAAAAAAAATTTTTTTTTTTGCAGCACCGGGGATTGAACTCACGACCTTGCGCTTGCCAGGCAGGCGCTTAGGCCGCTGAGCTAGATCCCCAGCTAAAAAAAATTTTTTTAACGTTCCTAATAAAAGAGACAAAAAGAAAAAAGCAGCCTAAGACCACCTTCATAACAGATTCAACAGTGAAAGTGGTCTAAATACCAAACTTAATCCATCTTAATTCCAGAGCAAAGAATTGAACTGAAAATTTAAGACAGGGATGACATGCCCCAGAGTGTCCAGTGTCAGAAAAAAACTTGTAGACTGATGACCTAAGTTGTTATATAGACACCAAAGTGGAATTTGAAGCTAAGTGTGCTAATTAGTAACTCTACCAAATACCCCTTACAGCTTGCCTTTTACTTTTTCTGTCTCAATCTAATAATCAACACCAATGGATAAGAACAACCTCTCAGAAGTACCATGAACACCGCCAATAAAAGTATTCTAAATATGAAACTACCTCCCTCCTCAAGAACCCCAACCCCTAGGCCAAATGGTTACTCAGCACCACAAGAAGAATGACATGGACCAAAGAAAAACTCATTACATACCAACATATCAACCAACATATAATATTGTAGCCTTTTCAATATTGACAATTAATTATTACTTACTTACAGGTGACATTATTTATTTAGTTGTACTGTATGGGAATGGTCAACCAGAGCTACATCCCTAGCTATTTTTTACTTTGAGACAGGGTCTTGCCATGCTGCACAGGCAAAACTTGAATTCGGGATCCTCCTGCCTCAGGCTCCCTTAGATTACAAATGAGAACCACCAGGCTAGGCTTTAAAATATTCTTAACAGTAAAACTTACATTGTTTTTTCTCTTAAAACAGTAGGCACTAAACATCCGTTTAATAGTACTCCAACATAGTTTTCCAAGTGTCTAGCCTTCAGAAACTAAGTTTGTCCTTTGATAGTCTTAAGATTTGGTTAATTTGCATCACAAAGAGGAAGCAGTATGGTTAATGCAAGACTTGAAGCCAACAACGGTTTGTGAGAGAAACAAACAAAAAAGAATCCCAGCAGTTAATGACAGCATTTCCAATCCTCTATTTTAGGAACCATGCCAAGCAAGTAGCAGTACTCCAGTAAATCAGCCTTGGGTCAGGTGCTCAATTACCAAGGAAACAGATGAGCACTCCTGAACATAGTTAACATACCTTAAATGAACCAATTTAAACCACAATAAGCCTTGTCTTTTAATTTTTGAGGGTATAATGGTCCGGCAAATTTCCTTAAACTCACTCCAGTCTAGCTTTGAAATTTCTATATTCAGCACTTCTTCCTCACCCACCACACCTCTCATCTCAGACAACAAAATAATTTTTTTTTCTAAAATCTCCCTTCATTCTTAACAAGCTCAGTAAACACATCGAGTCACACAAACCAATCGTCTTTATATTCCAGAACAGTCTTTCCCCACATTCTGCAAGGGAAGCTTGCTGAACCACTTCAAGTCTTTCTGTGGCTACATAGTATGTTCTCCCCCAAATTAAACTTTAGCCTAGAAGTCATGATCGCCGATCTTTCAATACAATCTATTTCTATGGAGACAACCTGGAAAAGGATGATACTCTCATCCAAGAGCAACTCTTCTTTCCTCTTTCCAGGCTTTAAGTTTTGTACAAAGACTAGTTTTTATATCCTTTTCCATTATAGGACAGAACTAATTAGACAACTAGAAAACCCTAAATGAGCCAAAAATACTGTATTTCAGAAAATTCAAATAAATCCTGCACTCAAGAAAAGAACGCTGCTGATTGGTACTTCTAAAGAATGCTGAGTGGGGCTATCTGTCCATTCTCGCCCAGAAACTGTGATCATCGGGTCATTTTCCTTCACCAGGAAATGTTCAGCGTACTTTTAACCTCAAACGGGGAAGAAAGTGAGTATTTTTAAGCTACTTCTATAGTTACCAAGTTTGATTCTCAAATCCTGATGCTTTTGAGGATATTATCAAAACTATTATCAAAAAAACAACAGTGGCACAGTACTGTAGATAGACCACAATTTTCTTTTCCTTTTTGGGGGGGGGGCACCGGGAATTGAATTTGCGACCTCGAGCTTGCCAGGCAGGCGCTTAGGCCACTGAGCTAGATCCCCAGCCCTGGTGTTTTTGAGACAGGGTCTCACTATGTAGTTCAGGCTGGCCTTGAGCTCACTTTGTAGCCCAGATTGGTCTCGAACTCACAACGATCCTCCTGCCTCAGTCTCCTGAGTGCTGGGATTACAGGCGTGCGCCACCAGGCCTGGCTGGACCACAATTTTCTAGGCTGAAAATGATTCTTCAAAGGGGCAGAGAAATTTACTGGCCAGTAAGCAACTTCTAAGCAGGGAGGAATTTGTAATACTATAGGCCAATTGCTTCTTTTCAGGAGTACGAGCATGTCTGTATCGGTTAATTTTATTTTTCCTCAAAGGGTGGGGACAGAAGCACTAGACTCATGTACGCATGCACTCACGCAGTTTATTTTTATTTTTTCCGACTACAAGCAACAGAACCCACAGGCTTCACACTGACCTACATCTCGGCCCTGACACAGGGTTTTGCTAAATTGCCCCGACTGAACTGGAACTTGTGACCCTCCAGCCTCAGCCTCCCGGAGGGCTAGGATTACAGGCTTGCATCATCACCACGCCGGGAACATTTCTCCACTCCACAGCAGAAAACCCTAAATAGGGTCCCCAGATACAAAGCATGTATCAGAGCCCAAAGCCTAAGAAATTGCAAGCTCCTTATAACGACTTCCTCCCAAGTCGGCCTGGCTCCAAACCCAAGCCGGGAGAGATCAGAAGGCTCGTTAGCAGCCAGAGAAAACCAGACGCTGTCTATGGACGTGAGGAGGGAACAGAGCCCACCCCGACCTCCCCCTAGAGCGAGCAGGGCCTGCCAGCTAACCCCTAGGGTAACCACCACCTGCTGTCCCCCAGGGTCGCCGTCAGCGCCACGCGGGCGGGGCTCACTCACCTTCCACCACGCCGCACAGGAACCTCCGGGCTCCTCCAGCAGCCCCGGCCGCCGTTCCGGCCACGACCCCGGTGGGGTGGTCGTCTCCCGGACCCGACGCCGCCTGCGGCTCCAACGCCGCCCCTGCAGAATCGACGGGGCTGGAACTGAGATCTGCATCCCGCTCTTCCAGCGCCGCCTGGCCTTCCTTCTGGACCATCCTCCTGCTGCCCGCCGCCGCCACCTCTGCGGCCCCCGCGGCCTGCGTCTCGGGGAGAGGACCTCGGCCCTGCGCCCCTCCCCCCGCGGGGCGCGAGTGCCCGGATGCGAAGGGCGGCGGCGAGGCTTTGTCAGTCGCGGCCTTGGCTCGGGCGTCGGGAGCCCGAGAGGAAAGCGGGGCCCGGCCTCTCGCGCCTGCAGGCCGACGTCAAGGACTCTTGTCTCGCGCTCAGAGTCTGCGGCCCGCCAGCTACTGGAGTCCGCTCGCCTCACACCCGAAGCCGCGGAATCCTCTCCGCCACCTCCGCCACCCGCTTCCTGTTTATCCGCACTGCGCCTGCGCCGCAGACCGGATCAGACCGGTCCCTCGGCCCGCGCCCCTCCTCCTCGGGCAGGTCTAGTGTGCGGGCCGGGAGGGGGTAAATGGAACTAAGCGGATGCGAAAGGCGCGCGGAACGAGGGCAGTGGACGGTACCACTTAGGTTTGCCCCCCTCCCAGGGGCGCCAACACGCTGGGACGGATCACTACCCGCTCCCGAAGGGTGGTGTAGGAGTGGGCTGCAACCTGCAGGGGCCGCCGGGAGAGGCGGAGGGCGAGGACGGGCGTCTACTCTGGCGTGGCGCAGGCGCGTAAGCGGGGCCTCGCGTTCTTAAAGAGCTAGGCAGGCGCTGACCTACTTTCTCTGGCGGTTCGCTGATGTAGTTTGGCTCTTCACCGCTGCCGGACCCAGGCTCGGTTCTAGAAGAACGCAGTTCCAAAGAGCTCAGCTAAGCTACACATTGAATCATTTTCCCACCCACCCCCTCCGCGGCTAGTCCCATTTAAAAACGCACGTATTCAGCCGTTCAGCAGACCCTTCTTGACCTTGCCTCGTCCTGGACCCTGGCGCCCCTGTGAGCTCACCGCACGGTCTGCAGAGATACGCAGGCACACCGAATTAGATTCATGTAGTCACTGAGCAGATGTGATGAGCTGAACTACAGCAAGAATCTCCACTGAGCTACCTCCCCCAGCCCTTTTATATTTTTTTAAAGATAGGGTCGCTCAGTTGACCAAGTTGGTCCCAAATTTGCGATCCTCCTGCCTCGGCCTCCCAGAATGTGCCCTAAGCACCACACCTGGCTACACGCAGAATTCTTGCATGGTGTACCCAAGTGTCTCGGGAAGTAAGAGGGAATGCTAACTAACTCCTGGCCACTGCTTTACTTTTAGGATGGATCATAAAAATGAGAAGTGAACCAGACTGAACAGGACAATCTACATTAGTGGAATGACAGCGTCCGAAAGTAGGGACGGGTGAAAGGTACGGCTCGTTTGGGATGGGGAGTGTGCAGTGTGAAAGGAGGCTGGAGATTCCTAGAGCCTCAGCGTAGATGTCCTTTCCTCTGGCATTCTTCAGCCCCGTAAGAGCCACTCCGCACCCGCCCCGCCCCGCCCCGCCCCGCCCCGCCCCGCCCCCCCACGCAGCTCACACGCGCCCCACCCCCAGCCTTATGCTGCTGTCGTACGTTCCGGGAGCTTCCGCAGTCCTGTCATAATGCACTTGACATTGCTGGAGAGATCTGTCTCAACTTGTGAGGAACAAACATCTCGCTTTTGTATTTTCGATGTACTATTGAACTAGGTGTTTGCCTCTAGCAGTAACCTAGCTTGTAAGTCTTTCAGTCCTTTGTAGTCCTAAATTGTCGCGATGGGGCTTAGGAGCAAGTTTCTTTTCTTTACCTTGTTCTTTCTTCCCAGTATGGGACATTTCATAAATTTGCCCATCTTTTGAGCACAGGGTCATGCTAATGGTCTCTTTGTGGCTCCAGCTTTTCTGTGTGTGCTGCTGAAGCAAGCATTTTCTTGTGGACCTGCTGCAATGATAGCTGAAGGCCATAACCACTTTAAGTGGAAATCACGGACCCGGGGTGATGCCAGTTCCTGCTCTTGTCTCCCTGTCTCTTTGCTTCATTCCTCACACCTAGGGAACTGCTAGCAAGGCAGCGTCACAGTTTCCTCTACTCTCCACTGCCCAGGCTCAGGTCTGTGATCCAAGGAGGATTAACCCTCGGTATCTCTGCTTCTCAAACGTGAAGGCTTTTTGCTATACATTTTCTTTCCATGGCATACCCCTACTCCTCGCCCCCCACCAGCCTACCTACAAGAGGAACCACTACAGGGTAGGGCCAAGATAAACATTCAGAATTTACAGTTGCATTGGAAAAACAGACAATAACAAATTCAATATATACACAAACATGCACAATCCCAGTACTCAGGAGGCTGACACAGGAGGATCATTGCGAGTTCGAGACCAGCCTGGGCTACAAAGTGAGCTCAAGGCCAGCCTGAACGGCATAGTGAGACCCTGTCTCAAACAGACAAGGGCCAAGGAGTTGGCTCAGTGGCTTAAGCTCCAGCCTGGCGATCGTGAGGTAATCAGTTCAATCCCTGGTGTCACAAAAAAAAAAAAAAAAAAAAAAAAAAAAAAAAAAAAAGCACAATGTCTAAATGCTATAAAAGGGGAAAGCGGGCTGGGGATTTGGCTCAGTGGCCAAAACGCCTTCCTGGCAAGTGTGAGGTCATGAGTTCAATCCCCAGTGCTGCAAAAAAAATAAATAAAAAAGGGGGAAAGCTAATGATTTGATGAATAATAACTGCATCAGGATGAGCTACTTCAGATTATCAAATGGTAGTAATCTAGGTAAGAATAGTGGCTTGGACTAAGAGCACTGGTGTAGAATGTTGACCAAACAGACAGGTGGAGAAAGCAAGGGAAAGAGAAATGAAGACTTTGAAATTTTGAAGAGCTGAGGATATAGTTCAGTGACAGAGCAGTTCTCTAGTATGCAGGAGGCCCTGGGAGGCCCTAGCACTGAAAAAAGAAAAAAAGGTTTTGTTGTTTTAAATCTGAGCAAGGGGGAAAAGGAGCCCTTCTCCACTGTTGGTGGAGTGCAGACTGATGCAGCCACTGTGGAAATCAGCATGGAGGTTTCTCAGAAAGCTAGGACTAGAGGTTCCATGTGACCCAGCTATTCCCCTTCCTGATATCTTCCCAAAACACCATCTTCACAGTGTCCCCGAGCCATTCGTGACAGAGGCTTGGGGGAACGGCATCTAGGCTTGCTCCTGCAGGAAACTCACCTGGTAATCTCGCGCAAATTCTTTGGCTTCTCTGACCCTTTCCTCTTGTTATGGATTACATTTGAAAACCTGGTGTGGTGGTCCATGCCTGTAATCCCAGCACTCAGGAGGCTGAGGCAGGATCTCCATGGGTTCAAGACCAGCCTGGGCTACATCATGAGTTTCAGGCCAGTCAGAACTATACATAGTGAGACCCTCTCTCAGAAAGAACCACCAAGAACATCCCCCCAAGATTCCTGTGTTTGGAGGACGACTGGGTGATCAGGGAACCATACTCATCATTCTGGATTGACCTCTCTGGGTGCATGCTGACTCGTTGTTAGGACATGGGGCCTGGCCTGCAGCACTGCGTCACTGGGGGTCTGGGGAGGGTATATTATTCTCCCTTCTCTCTCTGGCTTCTGGTTGCCATGCTCAGCCCCCTCCCACCACGCCCATTCCACACCCTTTCCACCTTGGAACCAGCTGGCCATAGACTGAAATGTGAGCCAAAATAAAGCTCTCTTCCTCTAAATTGTGGTCATCTTGGGTGTTATGTCCCAGAGATAACAAAGTGACTAAGACGCTTCTGTAAAAGGGAAGGCCAAGGAATAGAATGGGTAATGGCTGTTTTGTTTTTTTCAACATTTATTATATGTATTTGTCACCAAAAGATCACAATGAGGTCGCAAAATTTAGTTCACAGTATAGGTCTATGAAAACACATATTTAGTCTCTACAGTTTACAATACTTAAAGCAGTTAAATACTTGAAACTAGTGAAAAAGAATCATGTATCATTCAGACTTTAGAAATTTGTGAAATGAAAGAGCATACATTTTGCTTTGTGGTACTGGGGAATGAACCCAGGGCCTTTGCAGAGCTACATCTCCACTTTTTTAGTTTCATTTTGAGACAGGATCTTGCTAAATTGCTCAGACTGGCCTCAGACTTGTGATTCTCCTGCCTCAGCCTCCTGACTAGCTGGGATTACAAGTGAACATCATTGCACTCAGCTGTAAATTAGAAATTCTTGATTAGTTTGTAAGAATGCCAAGAGACAGCTTGCTTGGCATAGTCTTTAGGATACCATTGACGCCCTGTCTTTCCTTGTCTTCTTTCAGGTTCTAGGAGGAAGATTTTTGTGAGGACCTGTGGCTAGGTGGGTTCTGAACCAGTATAGAACCTGAGACTTGTTCTCCTGCTACGACAAGGTCAGACTCAAAATGACAGGCAATTTCTTGAGGATCTAAAATGCTGCAGGCACATGAGTTAGGGGTTGTGCAGTATTTATGGGGTGAAAGAACAAAAAAGCAGAGACAGCAGCCAGTGCATAGCCATTGTGTTTTATTGGATCTGTTATATTTCTTATTTTACAAAATATACAGAGGAGCCAAAAATGCTAAGCAGTCAACAGTGTCTGACTCAACGGGGGCTCCCTGGGGACCCTCATTTTGTCTGAATGAACAAGCAGGTATATGAAGGGGTAGCAGCATGGCAGGGGTGCTGATGAGATGGGAACTGGGTCTTACGGTCCCTGCCCTCCTGGTATGCCCAGTGGTCTCTCTGGGTAGATAGAGTAGAGGAAGAACAGACCCTAGGGAACCGAGGCGGCTATGCGTGGGGTGGGGCTAGCCTTGGTTGGTCAAAGATTGCCTCCCATGTAATGACGCTACGCCTACCTCCCTCCTTCCCTCTCCTAAGGCATCCACTGGGAAGGCTGCCAGGACTCAAGTTCAAGAACGTCCCTGACTCACTCTATGCCAGTGAAAACTCAAGTCATAGTCATCAAAATGGGATGAGCAGGGAAAGTGGGCTGGAACTCTGGCAGCCCTCAGCCAGGGCTCCTCCCACCCACACTCTCCTGCCTTGGTCACCTCCATACAAAGGGAGGGGAAGAAATTTCAAGGGTGAGCCAGATAGCTGGATCCCAGGCTTTTCTAGGATATTGAGAAGGGTAAGGAACATTTCTAGGACATTTTTAAGGAGATGAGGGCTTCTGGAATATTTAGAAACATATTCTGATGGCCTGGGGTAGAATACTGTGGAATTGGGGAGCTCCAATCCAGCTTGCCTGAACTTTCCCTTCTGCCCAGGTCTCTGTGTTCTCGACCTCAATCAACTTGTAGGACTTAACCACTGGCTCAGGCCCAAGAATCTGCCCTCTTCATTCTTGTCTCCCTTACACAGGCTGGTCTGAAAGGTTAGCTAGTGCTGAGGACAGAAGCTCACTCTCTGCGAAGGGAGTCTAGGGGAAATACTTATGAGACCAGGGATGGGGGAAGCACCATAGCAGGAGACATTCTGTCTGGTGTCGTGGTTTCTAGAGTTGGGGTGGGAGGTAGGCAACCGTTCAATTCTCACAGCAGGGGCCCCCTCCACGCTGGGTGTCAGGCAGCAAGGGGGTGAGGGCTACTGGGAGTTGGGCACACACACCAGATGCACTCTGCCCACTCTCTGGCCCCTTCAGCTCCAGGGATCTGGATACTGAAGCCCAGGCTCTTGGATCCCTACAGCCCTACAGGTAGGGCTAGGATGAGGACAGACCTGGGAAGAGAAGGGTGAGGTCTGCCTGGGTTAGAGATAGAGCGCAGTCCCCTAAGACACACTGACCCCCCTTTTCCAGGTGGGCTAGATGACGTTGTCAAAGAGCTGCATGGATCGCATGATGTTCTCGTCCTGTGGCCATCATTTAAGGAAGGCAAGTTGGAAAGCAAGGGGGAAAAAAGCTTATCAGAGGCAGGGAAGATGTTGAATCAGAGATTTGGACATTCAGGGGCAGGAAGGAGATACCCAGCGAGTCCATGCTCCCCTAACCATGACAGAGGGGCTTGGGGCAGGAGTGAGTTAGGGAAGAGGTACTCTGCCCAAAGGAGCCTTTTCCTGCACCTCCAGTTCAGGCCCAGGCTCCATCGAGACCAAGGAAATGCAGAAGGCAAGGCCTGTACCTTTTGACAAGACTCGATGAATTCCTCAATGGTCACCACGCCATCCTTGTTTCTGTCCATCTTCTGCAAGGGTCAGCAGGAGAGAGGCAGGCAGAAGTCAGGTAAGTTCTTTGCTGGCTCCTGGCCTCCTTCCCTTTACTCCAGTGCCCTCCAGCCTGCCCCGTGCCAGGCACCTGGAAGAAGCTCTCCACATGCTCTCGGGGGGCCTCCTCCCGGAGCGCAGGGTAAGTGTATTTACCCATCATGTCATAGATGGACTTCATGATGTCAAGCATTTCCTGTTAGGCCAAGAGAAAAGATCCTTCCTCAGAGACCCTAGCCTCCAAACCAGAGGGCTTAGGGCAGACCCCAACCCTTGTGGCTGTCAGCGGCCCTCTGCTTCTCCCCCACCCCTTTGCTCCCCAGTTCTCCAGCTGCCCTGCACCTCCTTGGTGATACAGCCATCCTTGTTGAGGTCATACAGGTTGAAGGCCCAATTCAGCCTGTCATCTATTGTTCCCCGAAGAATCACTGACAAACCAGCCACAAAGTCCTGGGAAGGAAATAGCAGGGAACTGTGTCTTCACATACCCATCATCCAACCCTTTCTTTGTGGATGACTGGAGCACCAGAAGTAGGGTTCCCTAACCCACCTCCCAGGGCTCACCTCAAAACTGACTGAGCCATCGTGGTTGGTGTCAAAGGCATTGAAAAGAAAGGTGGCATAGGTGCTAGAGTCTGCAGGAGTGCAGGGAGAAAGATTGGTTTCCAGACAAGGACAGCACCCCTCGTCACCCCCACTTCCCAGCCCTCCTGGAACCCTCTCCTCCATTCAGCCTAGAGAGGGTCGGCTGCTCACCTCCTTGAGGAAAAAACTGGGAGTAAATCTGCTTGAAATTCTCCTCATTTACGATGCCACTGGGACACTCCTGGGAGGGCAGGACCAGATTGAGGGCCAGGACAAAGCCACCCTTCCCCACCCTCCAAAGCCAAGGCGTCCAAGAGAAATGGAAACCCTTCATGCCCGCAGGGGACTCACCAGTGGGCGGGCTAGATCTCCTGGCGCAAGCAAGAGGAAGCGGCCAGTCTACAGGCCCCGCCTGTTCTGCACCCCTTTCCCCATCCAGCTAGAGGTGATCTTCCGCTCCTCCCTCCAGCCTCACTCCTCCGAGTGTCCAGCGGAAGTCAAGGCCCGGCCTGGCCTCCCCACTCCAACCCTTGCCCAGTGTGGCAGCTGCATCCACTCACGTTCTTGAAGCCCCGGTACAGGACCTGCAACTCCTTGCGTGTAAACTTGGTTTGCTCCTGCAGCTGCTCCAGACCCTCGGGCCGGTGACACACGGTGGACAGCTCAAATTCATCCTCCACGCTGTCTGCGGGGAGCGGTGGGGGACAGCCTCGCCTCAGGCCCGGCCCCAGCGACTACTCTTCACAATCACCGACCCTTTCACCCTCCTCCCTGTCCCAGCTCCGACGTCGTCGAGGCAAGGAGGGAAGACGCTGTCAGCTTCGACGTCTATCAGCAGGCCCAGGCCAGGCCCCGCCCCAAAGCCAGGTGTCCGCCTCAGCGCTCACCCCTGGGCCTTGATTCCTGCTTGGAGAGGGAGACCCTGCAGCGTCTTCGACCCCAAAAGGGAGGAGTGGGACAAGGGGTTCGCGAGCTGCAGCTGAGAGTCAGAGCTCTGGCAGGTCTGCCGATCCCCAGCCCGACCCGCCCGCTCCTCCCCGCCCCCAGCCCCGCCCAAGCCAAGCCCCAGCCACCCGTCCGCCCAGGCCCGGGCTCCACCCCGCCACAACACCCCGCCCCGAGAGTCAGTCACCTGGGTCCAGCGGGCGGGGTCGGTGGGGGCGGAGGGAGGCTGGGGCGGCTAGCGCTGAAGGGAGCGAACCGTCACGAGAGCGCGAGCGGAGGGCGTCGCGCTGCGGACGCCCCGCCCCGCCCCGCCCCGCGCCCTCCCGGAGAGCCTCGCGCGCCGCACACCCGCTCGGGGCCACTCTGAGTTACACACGGCGTGCTCAAGCCGCTAGCTACCGGACGGGCCTTCTTAGCTTGCACGCTTCGCTACACTCCTATGGAGTGGGCAAGGTTCAACTGAACAGGCAGAGACCCGGGGACAAAGTAAGGCCGCTCAACTCGAGGCCACGCAGTGGGGAGTGGGCTGGGGCAGAAAACCCAGTACCCTGGCATCAGGAGGGAGCCGGGCAACAGTCGCCCTCTGCGCTTCGGTCATCCTAACGGGGCACAGGCAAAGCGAACATCAGGGCAGGCGGCCAAACAGCCGCAGACTAACTTGGCTGAGCCACGCCCACCCCGTCACAACCGCTTGCCCCGCCCACTTAAGCTTAGGTCCCGCCCACTACTTGCCGCGCCCACCTATGGCCACGCCCACTCGGCTCGGGTTCCGCCCCACCACCCGGTCCTGAACCATCGGGTCCTTCCGGCTTCGCAGACCAAAGAAGCTCACAGGCGCTGGGCCACACACGCATCTGAGCATAGCCGCTGCGCCCCTCACATCCACGCCCAGCAGCTCTCGCCCCAGCCCCGTCGCCCCGCTGTCGCCTGCGCGCACCGCCCGCCCGGAAGCACAGAGGAGGCACTTGCTTTCACTGACTGAGGGCAGCGCCTGGGGCCCGCAGCACGGCAGCAGCTTGAGGAAGCGCTGCTTCAGCGCTTTTTTAGAGGGCCCCGGAGGGTGGCCTGGGAAGAGAGAAGACCCCAGGAGGGCACATTAACGTCCCTGAACCGCTGGTCCCTCGTTCCCTGTCCCCTCCCACCAGTCGGCTGACGCAGGGCCAGGAGAGGAGGGAAGACGGGCTGCTGGGGTGGAGAGGGGGCCTGCTGGGTCCAAGGGAGAGGTCGTAGTAGCCTCAGGCCTGCCTGGGTAGCAATACTTCTCACACACACAGAACACCCCACACACACACACACACACGTGGTATGTGTAGTGACACACAATGGTAAGTCACAAACAGGCGCCAGGGACAGCTTGACACCTGCAGCTCACGGGTGATGGCCTAATACACTCCAGCACATGCACACACATACACTTTTACCTAGTACTCCTTAACACAAACATGAGTGACCTAAGTAGACCATGACACATGTCACAGGCTGTATCACTCACAGCATGATCAAACCACACAAGAACTCACAATGGCCCTGGGACATCCTCATATTGTGTTAACACCATGATAGCGGAGTCTGGTGGATCACACCTGTAATCCCAGCACTCAGAGGCTGAGGCAGGAGGTTCACTGCAAATTCGAGACCAACCTGGGCTACATAGTGAGCTCAAGGCCCGTCTGAACTAAACTGCGAGACCCTGTCTCAAAAAACACAAGGGCCAGGGATATAGCTCAGTGGCATAAGTACCTGCCTGGCAAGTGCAAAGGCCTGAGTTTCATTCCCGGTACCAAAAACAAAAAAACAAAAACAAAACAAAAAACACAACAAAACACCCACCATGACACATATCAAGGTTATCATGACATAGCCCGTATCGTATTATGAGTAGGTCTCCAAGACACCCAAACCTAAACTTATCCTAAACCCACACAGGCTTCATTTGTCCTGGGCACACTCTTCTTTCCTGTGACCCCTCATTGCAAGGCACCCAGAATCTGCTTCCCAAGGAGCAGGCTCCTTCCTCATCAGCTAACTCATCTATACTGCATGTACGGCCTTTTCTAAATCCTTTCCAGCATGACTTGCGCTTTGAAGGCAAAACGATAGTGGGCATTGAGGCAATAATGGACCTTGGTGATGAATACTTTGGTGTAGTATGGGGCTGTCTAAGGCCCACTAACCAAGGCTCTTCTCCCCTCCTCTTCCTTGTTTCTGTGTGTAGATCTTGCAGCTCTAATTATACCCTGGGTGGCCTGGCCCCCAGCCCAGGGCTCCATTAGCTGGAACTCTGGTCTCCCGGGGGCTGCATTATGCCTGGGGCATCTGATGGTGGAGTCACCTGACAGAGCCCTAAGAGTGTGGGAATAGAAAAGCACCGCCTTCAGACACAAGGTGTTTCCCAGATGGGCCCTCTTCCCACCAAAGAGTCTGAGGAGAGGCAAGTTAGAGTCACCTGGCTTCATCTTTCCCAGCGTGGGTGAGAACAAGCTCAGCCCAGCCTCCCCAGTTCCCAAGGTCTAACTCTTGGTCCCCCCAACACAGCAGAGGATGGAGGATGCTCTTACTGAACCTCGGAACGGACAGTTTATGGGTCTTCTTCCTTCTCATCCCTCCAGTTCTGCAGATGTCCATCCCAGTCTGCCCCTGAACCCCACGGTTCTTGCCTATCTTGCCTGCCCCAGTGCAAGTGGGGAACAGCCATTCCATGGGGCTGAATGGTTCTTGTGAAGAGGAGAGGAACCGGAAGCTACGGATGGAGGCAGAAGCAATTCTCTTCGCTACCTCCAGCATTTCCCGTTCTAAGGATGAAGCCCTGGAGATCATCCTGCCCTTGGATCCTGAGAGGAGCTTGGAGTGGCAAAGGGGCTTGAGAAGCAGAAGCCCTGATCTGATCCACTCCTCACCGCCTGGCCAGAGATAAGCTCTGAATGTTGTATTCATAGTGCTCCCGCCCTGCCTTCCAGAATGCACTCACTCCACGTCCTGGACGCAGAGCTGGAACTTCCTCAGGGAACTATGGGAACAGCCGTGTGCTCGACCAGACCCGAGAAGGCTCAGCTGCTCCCTGTCACTCACACACCGCACGCTTGGTCCTCTCTCACATACACGGATACAGCTGCACCCTATGTCTTACAGAGTCTGCATACACCCTGTAACGCACGCCGACCCACAAGTGTGGGCTCACCCACATCTTCAGGGTTCTTGTAGTACCCTGGCTTCAAAAGGACTATCAGAAATCTAATACTATCTCAGGACCCCAGACCCTCCCTCTCTCTACTCCAGATCCCCCACTACTCCCAGACTCCCCTCAACTCATCTCCACACCCCAACCTACCCTTGCTGCGCCACTGGCTGCCTCGCTCCTTCACCGTCTCCCCACTTTCCGTCCCCTCCTTCCCAGACTGACTCCTAGAGCCCCCTCCTCATCTCTCCCAGATGAGCTGTCCCTCAGGCTTCGCATCTAACTTCCCCTGGCCGCCTGTCTCATCAGTCATTTGCTCACCTATCTGGCCATGACCATGGAGTGATCCCCTCCCAGCACCAGCAGCTCGGCCTGCCCAGACACAGCTCCTGGGTTACCTTCTAAGGAGATGGGCTTGAAGAGGCCACACTGCTCCAGGGCCTTGACAAACAGAGCCAGGACCGTAAGCACAACGACCATCTCCAATCCTTCCCGGTTCATGGTGGGCCTGGGGCATGGTCCCCACTCAGCAGAGGCGCAGACACCCCGGCTGCTGGCCTCGCCTTACCTCACCCTTGGGCTCCCGGGCCATACTGGACAGCCCACCCCTGCCCCTCATGTCTCCCAGCCCACAGCTGCAGCCGCAGCCACAGCTTCAGCCGCTGGCTCTCCCTGGGGCCACCTCAGCCTTGGGACTGGCACCTCCTGGGGAACCTCCATCTCGAATGATGGGCTAGAGGAAGGCAGCAGTGACCTGCCCCATGCTGAGCAGAGCATCCTCCAGACACCTTCCGGCCACTCTGCCCCGCAGGGTGGGGAGCAGCTGTGTTTGGGGAGGGCAGTGAAGGGCAGGGTGTGTGTAGAAACTGAGCCACACCTCAGTAATAAACGGTACAGGCCTCTGGGCAGTGCCTGTGTTATTCCCAGGTTTCTCAGTACCTGAATACACACGCCACCTCACGTGTTTATGCATGACAGCGCACTGATCCTGGAGGTGTACACTTGGTGTGCGGGTGCTTTGATGCAGTGTCTACGAGGTGTTGTCTGTGAGAACCATCAAGCCATGTGCAAGGTGAGGGCTGCCGAGCGCGGATCTGAAGTGTGGCAGGCACAGATGTGTTGTGTAACTAGGAGCGGGGTGGGGTGGGGCAGTCTCCAGTTGTAGAACTGTATCAGCATGGAGCTGTAAGTATACCAGGGGTGGAGAAGGCAGTGATCGCCTCTGTCAGACCACTCATATCCATCTCGGTTGCCATGGAGACTGTTGAGGCAGCAAGCACTCTCTTCCCACAGGCCACAGACAGTGAAACTAAAGCCCAAGGCAGGAGGATCAGGTCCAATAGCCTGGGCAGGAAAAAGTCCATTTACCCACTTCACGACTCTTTGAGGAGGGCGCTTATTACAGCTATCTTTGGCTTAGGGTTAGCTCTAAGCCCCCCAAAGAACAAGTGGACTATTGTTCCCCTTCTGGCTGCAACCTCTTCCAGGATATGCCAAAGCCAAGTCTGCTCTTGGGAACTCTTGTTTCCTGGCAGCACCCCCGCCCCGCCCTGTGTATTCCCCAACCCCCCTCTACCTCTTCCCTGCTTCTTCCTGTGGTGGAAGGTCTGGGAGAGGCCTGCAGAGCCAGTGGCAAGGGCAGCAGAGTTAGTACCCCATTACTATGACTGCTGGCTAAGGGTGCCTGAGCATGTGCTACGCACTAACGGTTTAGCTGTATGCCTACAGATGTGGGCCCACCAAGCTTTCTCGAACCTCTGTAGGCAGGATTATTACCCCATCATGACAGGTAGTGAGGCTGTCAAAGACAGGTTAGGCTGGAGCCTCTGTTTAAACCCAGTCTTGTTGTGCATGGTGGCACACAACTACAATCCTAGCGCTAGGAAGGCTGAGACCGGACGATCACTGACTTCAAAGCCAGCCTCGGTTATATAATGGGACCTTGTCTCAAACAAAAAAAACCTCAGTCTGGCTGTGCTACACTCTAAACACCACATTCCATACGCTAGCTCCCTTAGAAACCTTGCCACTGGGAGGCCCAGTTTAGGGAGACAGGACCGCAGCTGTGGAGTGGGCGCCCAGTTCCTACAGCAGGGGCCAAGTCCTGTCTGCAGTTTTGCATGGCCACCACTAGGGGTCAAGCGTCCACACCTCTCCTCCGGTCTTCCCAACGCGCCCAGAAGCCAGGGAATAGCGGGGGAGTGGGGGGGAGTGGTTTCCACAGGTGTGGAAGGAAAGGCCGCCTGGGCTTGCCTCCACCCCCAAGGGAGAGGAGTTAATTCAGCGTTTGCTCTGGTTTCTCATACCTTAGAGGTTACGACTGACAGGTGAAATCTGCAAATATCTCCTGCTTGTCCAAATTCCATCCCTGGCATTTAATAACCTTCCCTTATTAGAGACCCCTTTGTTTCAGCCAGTTTGGCTGCTTCACTGTCCCTCAGCTACACTGAACGCAAGTCCTGTCTCAGTGCCTTTGTACTTGCTACACTCTGCCTGGGATGCCCCGCCTTCTGGCCGCCCTCTATCCTACAGTTCTTACTTTCCCTTTAGAAGCAACTTAGATTCCTCTCCCTCCAGTTTCCAGCCCTTACCATCTGCCAGTTGAGTTCCTGTTGAATTCTGTGCTGAGCCTTCAAAGCCCAGCACCCAACTCCAGGTTACTAGTGGGAACGGAAAACAGGCAGTGCAGCATGAGACAGTAGCATGGGCCAAAGTGCCAGACTCCCTGGGTTCCAATCTCAGATTTGCAACATCACTCGGGTCAAAATGAGGCCTGTTGCAGCATCAGGGTGGAGCTGGATGGCACTCAGAAATGGCACTGCAGCGCCTCCGCATGACTCCACAGCTGGGGTAACACGAGATGATACACTTAAGAAGCCTTCCTGAGAAGCTTTATGATAGGAAGATTCGAAGTAAGAGCGCACTGGGCCTGGCCACAAGGCATCAGATCTTGCCTAAAGACAGTGGACAACACAGGAGGATAAACTCTACCTTGAACCCTATCTCAAAGGTTATTCAGGAAAGAAAAGAAAAAAGAACAAGCAAAGAAGTAATTATATAGTTGAAATTTGTGAATGTAGCTATCCTCAAAATATTTGTATGAACTTGGTTAAGCCTGAAACATACAGTTTAAGAATTATTTAGTGCTAGGCATGGTAATCTCAGTACTTAGGAGGCTGAGGCAGGAGGATTGCTATGAGTTTGAGGCCAGCCTGGACTACATAGTGAGTTCAAGACCAGCCTGGACTACACAGACAGCTCTTGTCTCAAAAAAAAAAAAAAAAGAATTATTTAGTCTGCAGGTGTATTACTTTAAATAAGTGTCTGTTGTAATAAAAAAAAATTAAGTTTTGCAACTTGCAATTAACCAGGTGGTGAGTCCTTAACCGGCTTGTGCCTCAGTTTCCTTCCTCATATGGTTGCTGGGGAGAATAATACACAGAAAGCTGTTGGAATAACATCTGACAGAGTAAGTGCTGAATAAATGTCACCATTATTAGTAACAGAACACTCCCCCTTGCATTTCTATAGCTTTTGACTTTACATTTCTGTGAGGCATCTATGTCACTGATGCAGTAGACTGAGGCCCAGAGATATAAAGGAACTTGCTTGATGGAGAGAGGGGAGGGGAGGGAAGGGGCAGGGGATCGAAAAAGAGTTAGGATGTGTTATGTGCTTTCCACAAGGAATGTAATCACTGTACATTGCAAATATGTACCAATAATAATAAAAATTGAATAAATTAAATATATGGAGGAAAATAAATAAATCCGCGAAGGGACTAGCTCCAAGAGGGAAAAATGCAGAAGTTTGAACCAGGTCTCTTTGAATCAGTCTTGTTTCCTCAACTAGATTCCAATCTCCTGCAGAACAAAGATGTTGAAAAATGGCTCCTACATGAGTCGGTTCCTGAGAAGCAAAGGAAAAATGAGCTCAGCTCTAGTCTCACCAGGCAAGGAGAGACAGTGCCACCAAGATAACCACAGGCCATCTAGTCATTCAAAAAAGTGTTGTGTATCTACTGGGCAGTAGAGATGAAGTAGGATGGAAGAAATAAAGGTAGGTAGAAAGGCACAAGGAAGCTGGATTTGGTGGCTCAAGCCTGTGATCCCAGGACTCTGGGAGGCTGAGGCAGGAGAATTATAAGTTTGAGGCCAGCCTGGTAATTTAGGGAAAAAAGATTGTACTCATGCTTTTCTCCTGTGAAATGGGCCCTTTTGTCTATAAACTGAGCTCGTCCTTTTCTCTCTTAACTATAGATTTCATAAACTGCAGATTTCCAGTCCCAGACCAGAAGGTACCTTAACCCTAGAAGGTCTCGCTCCTCTGGGGCCTGCATCCCTTCTGAGTGTGCACCTTTTTTCTTTCCCCCATTCCCAGTACAGTCCTAGCTCTTTTTCTATTTTTTATTTTGAGATAGTGTCTTGCTAAGTCACTAAGTTGCCCGCATTGGAATGAAAGCAAAACAAATATATTTTTCAAACTTTCAATCCTCCTGCCTCAGCCTTCCAGTGTGCAGGGGTTACAGGTGTGCACCACCATGCCTGGCTGAATGACCTTTTTTTTTTCTTTTTCTTTTTTTTTTTTTTTGCGGCACCAGGGATTGAACTCACGACCTTGCGCTTGCCAGGCAGGCGCTTAGACCGCTGAGCTAGATCCCCAGCCCTGTTTTTGAGACAGGGTCTCACTATGCCATTCAGGCTGGCCTTGAGCTCACTTTGTAGCCCAGGCTGGTCTTGAACTCACAATGATCCGCTTGTCTCAGCCTCCCGAGTGCTGGGATTAAAGGCGTGAGCCACCACGCCCGGCTTTTTTTTTTTTTTCTTTTTAAAGACAGGTCTCACTATGCAGTTCAGGCTGGCCTTGAACTCACTGTGTAGCCCAGGCTGGTCTTGAGCTCATGGCACCGCCTGCCTCAGTCCCTCAAGTACTGGGATTACAGGCATGTGCCCCCACGCCTGGCTAAATATATCTACTTTGTAGTTTAAGGAACTGAGGGTCAAAGAGCAATTTTCCCAAGATAATGACTGATATGATGAGAAAGAATGACCAGAGCTAATGATCTGCCAGTTCTCTCAGAGTGACTGTCCAATGCATGTGAGGTGCCAAGAAATCCTGGGTGACTAGAGTCCAGTTTATGTTGGGGGAACTATGGGTAATAAACCCCAAAAGAGTCAGATTCCGTAAAGCCTTGAATGCCAAGCCAGACTATGTGGACTACAGCACAGTAGCACTTCTCTGCTCCTGCTACTGTTCATAGGTAGAAAGAGTGACAAGCTTTTAGGCCAGTTGCCCTGTTCCTGGTCTCGCCTCTTGCTCTCAGAGACCTTGATCCCTCCTCACAGGGACTCCAGGTCCTCGGTCAGCCAGGTCTGGTGGGAGGGCCTGCCGGGAGCAGAACGGGCTGTCTTGCGGGGCTCCAGGCTCAGCACCCTCTGAGAGCTGTAGCTCTGCCGCTGGAGAAAGCCGTTCAGGCTGAGTGAGAACTCATGCAGACCTATCGTGGGCACCAGGCTAGCCTCTTCCGGATGCTCCGGAACTCACCGCCAGCAGACCTGCCGTCATGCTGCCATTTACCGCCAAGCCTGGACCCCTGCTGCCTTGTGGAGGAACCCACCCTGTACCACTTGCTGCCCTATGTCACACAGCCAGTGAAGACCCCAGAGCCATTCCCTCAGTGCCCACTCACTCCATCCCCAGCTAAACCAAGGCACTGCAGCCCCCGCTGAACCAGGTGATTAATGACCTCCCTCGACACTGGGGCTATTTTGGGTCCTGGAAGTCATGCGTGCAATGATTGAGAGCTGGCCCTGCCTGGCTGCAGCCATCTGTCACTGGAGACAAACCCAAGCAGGGGGTTCAGGGCCGCAAGCTCCCCAAGGGGCTTCCGGCAGGGCTCTGACTCAGCCCCAGTTCCCTCCTTCCGGGGTCACGAAGCAAGGAGCAGCCACAGGCCTGCTTATCCTTCAGGGCTCAAGTTGGGTACACATGGGGACAGCCAGTGACCCACGGATCTCAGCACGTCCCGGGCCACCTGTCTGGGTCTCCTTGAAGCCAGGGGGAGAGGGGACCCTGGCCTCTGTGAGCCCTGCCCAGGCAGCCCTAAGGAAACTCAAATGGAGACGTGCACGGATCTCAGTAGTGGTACCATGCGAGAGCCACGCTCTGCACACGAATCCCACACCAACGCAGCAGTCCACGAAGCACAAGCAGCAGTCCCTCGGGAAGTCTCAGTCCAGAGAGAAATAGCAGGCCAGGTGTGACCCAGGAGTCTGCAGCCCTGGGCCGCGCAGCTCCGCTGATGCACAGTCCAGAGACAAGGTAGGGACACGCAGTCCTCCCGCTGCCGTCCCGTCCTGTCTCGCACCAGCTCCCGACAGGGCTCCTGCGGGCGCACCCTATCTCCTGGACGCTGCTGCATCGCCTTGAGGCTCCTTCGACTTTCAGCAGTGCCACCAAGGGCCCGTCCTCCGCAAGCTTCCTTCTTCAGCCCCAGCCTGCCCTCCCACCCTCGGAGAGGAGCCCTGCCCCTCGCCGGCTCGCAGGCTCCCTTCCCTCTCCGCACCTCCGTCGGGTCTCCTCTGGCTCCCCGGCTCCCGCACCCCTGCCCGACTGACAGACGGACTGGCCCTCCCCTCCCACCAGGAGGCTCACTTGGAGCGCCTGCCCCTCTCCTCCCTGGCGCGTACCTGGCGACAGCGACCCCGTCACCAGCTGGTAGAGGGACCGCGCTGCCTGCCCCAGCGGGCTCCGGCAGCGGCGGGGGCAGCGGCTCATGGTCAGCGGGAGCTGAGACCGCCTCCGCCCCGCAGCCGTCCGCGCGGCCCAGACGGCCCGGCCCCTCCCTGCGGGCGGAGGGCGGAGCGGAGGCGGGGCGCCGCGGGGGTCTCCCCACTCCGGCCTCGCAGTCTGCAGGCGCCTGGCAGGAACCCTCCCATCCGGAACGCTGCCCAGACTTCCCGCCGGGAAGCAGAGGGCTGGCCGGGAATGAGCCTCGTCTTCCAGTACCGCCTCCTCCAGCACCTGCTCGGCCGCCCCTCACCCTTCGGCCCAGGGGTACTAAGGGGCACAGGACGCGGTTGTCATGGCGACCGACCCCCCCGCCCCCGCCCGGGTCCGTGCTTCCGGGGCCGACTGAAGCCAAAGCTGGAGGAAGAAGAAAGAAGCCAGTGTACTAGGGGGGCGGAGGCTTGGGACTGTGCTCCCAGCCAAATGCACCAGGGGGGAACCCCACCCCTCAGCATCCGCCTCGACCCCTGTCCCAGACTCAGCTCCTGGGAAGGCCTACGGAAGGGGCAGGTCCACTCGTCTGACTGAGATTCCTTGGGGGGGGGGGTTGAAAAATTCTGCATTTAAGAGATCTCGGGCGTGGTGGCGCACACCTGTAATGCCAGCACTCGGGGAGGCTGAGGCAGGATCGCCATGAGTTCCAGGCCAGCCTGGGCTGCATAGTGAGTTCAAAGTCAGCCTGGACTACATAGCGAGATGCTGTTTCAAAAAACAAGACAAGACAAGGCAAGACAAGACAAGGCAAAACAAAACAAGAGTCACCTGCGAACTACCAGATCTTGCCCACCTGACTGAAAACTACAGTCCTCGCGCAGGTTAGCTGCGCGCTCATGCCTCCTCTCCACCACACGGGGGCGCCCCACTCCCAGGAACAGGGCTCGCGGCCTCCAACCGAGCTCAGGCCGGGCTCGTCGAGTCCCCTACCTACTCCTGTTTTTTCTTTGCTTTGCTCGGACAGGGCCGACGCTGATCGCTGATCGCAGCCTCTTCCCCCTGTGCCGCGTGGCCAAGAGACCTGAAGGGTTAGGTGGGGCGATGGGGGAGGGTTCGGATTTTGTTTCCCTGGAAAGAAGATTCTCCTACCTGTTTGGAGCTTGGGGTGGAAGTTGAGAATGACGGAAGTCGGAGGAACCCGATTCCCTGAGGTGTAACTTCAAGGCCGCTTCTGCACCCTGATGGGCAGGGGTGTTGGGAGCTGGACACTGCCCCTTGTCCGACCCCAGGAATTCTGCTAGCTCAGGGAAGGGGAGGGGAGGCTTGTCGCGCTTCAGCACCAAGGATAACGACCTCCCCGGCAGATTTAGCTGCGCCAGGCTTTAACACTGGCGTCCCAAGGGCCGGGGATGTAGC
Organism: Cuniculus paca; assembly: GCA_004365215.1. Lineage (NCBI taxonomy): Eukaryota > Metazoa > Chordata > Mammalia > Rodentia > Cuniculidae > Cuniculus > Cuniculus paca. The sequence goes on from RJWT010004626.1 coordinate 24,075, forward strand.
TCAGCGGTCTAAGCGCCTGCCCAGCAAGCGCAAGGTCGTGAGTTCAATCCCCGATGCCGCAAAAACAACAACAACAACAAAAAAAACAAAACACTGGCTTCCCAAACGCATTTGACTTCCATTGTAAGCCCTCCTTCGAGTGGACAGACTCTGGCAATCCTAGCTCTGCGTTTTTTAAGGACAGGGTCTCGCTTGTATATAGCTCAGACTGGCCTAGAACTTGAGATCCTCCTGCTTCAGCCTCCTCAGTCCTGGGACTGTGGACCTGTGCCACAAAGCCTAGCTTCTAAGAAATTTCTGCTTCTTAAATTATGTGCGGGGCTGTCTATAGACAGGATGCTGATAACCAGGGCCACAATTCTGAATGCCTGGCAACATTTGACCTTTTCATTTCCCTTGAGAGGATGGCCGGCAGTTTCGCCATTTTACAGATGAGAAAAGCAAGGCCAAGAGAGCAAAAACCATGGAGTTGGTACACTTCTTTCCTGACTGACCTGAGGCAGTCCACCTTAGAAGACAAGTGCTTCCCCTCTCCACCTAATCTCTGATTCAAACAGCCTAGTCAGGATGGGATGATTTCACTAAAGGGGAGAATCAAGGCAGGTGGCAAACACTGACTACTGTGAGTTTGGTGAGGCCCAGGACCCTCACTCCTCTAGAGTACCCAGAGCTGGTAATGGGGACAGAGTTCACAGTAAGAGGTAACCGGACCACTGGAGTCCCTCCAGACTGGATGCACATCTACCACTGTTCCACAGCCAGGGCTGGCCTGTGTGAAGGTTCTTCTAGGGGTCTTGCAACTAAGGCCTTCGTGGGGTCAGTGAATGGCACAGTCACTCATTCTCATTTAGTCCCTTCCCCCATTCCTGGGTCTTCTGACTGCACTCGGGAAGGTCACAGCCTTCCCTACGTCCTCAGCTGTGCCACCCTAAGGAGAGACAGCCTCCTGCCACCTGTCCAGCTGGAGTTCTTAAGCAGGGCTGCACAATGAGAGAGACACACATATGTACTTGGGACATACACAAGTGACAGTCACCTGCATGGACACATGGATGTTCCGGCCAAGCCCAGGGACAGATGAATGCAGAGGACACTGGTCTCACATATTCCCCAGAGAGAGAAAGAGAGAGAAAGAGCAGCAGTGTTTTGGGGTACATGAGGCCCACCACACAGCAACCCCAAGCCTCAAGCTTCTATCTCCAACTCTGGAGGAAGGCAAGAGGATGTGACATGTGTACACTGGGGTTTGGGTGAAGTTCTACAAGGGCTACTGGGGCTGAAGGAACTTTGGTTGTAGCTGTGTGTGTAAACTTTCAGGGCCTCCCTATAGGGTCCAGGTGCTGGAACCACAGGATGCTCCCGGGAGCCAGTCGGGGCAGCTGAAACCAGAGTCTTTTCTTAGTTCCACCTGGGCTATTTGCAGAAAACTTAGGGAAGCCTTAGGGTACACTTAAGACCCCTTTCTGTGCCAGAAAACCAGAGAGGCAGAGAGGATACAAAACACCATGTACACTCACAGAGCTCCCCGGCAGGCATCATGTAAGGTCCACAATCATACCAAATGCTACTACCACTCGCCCAGTCTCACTGTCACAAAACACCACATCACACATTCGAACAGATGCACAGCCCTGAGCTTCCCAGTCATAAAGTCTCACAAAGAGACAGGACAACACAAAGCGAGCCCTAACACACTCCGGGTCACACGCCACTTCACACAGAACCACACACTTAAAACACACAGCTGCACACATAACAGAGGCAGGCAGTCAAAACACCAGAACACACAATCCCACTCAAACATCTGACGTGATCATACGATTGCACTGCCACACGCAATCACACTCACCCTGGCTGTCGCCAAGTCCGGGGCACATGGCAAGCCTCTGTAGGAGGCACACACATACCCATACTCAGCCACAAACAAGAGTGACAGGTGCTCACTCACGTAACACCGCCCACTCGCAGCCCTGTGTCACACGCGCCTACACCTGCTGTCTCTCTATACCTGCTCCCTAAGCCCCCTCCCTGCAGGACCCAAGGCTTTGACCCGGGTCCCGCTGCGTGGACCAGCTAGGAGGGGTCCCGGGGAGGGGGCTAAGCACAGATGGGGCCGAGCCAGGGCCGCGGGGTGCAAGGACTGGGGGAAACAATCTGCCCTCCCGCCCACGACCCCCATGCAACTGACTCACCGGTGAGCTGGTCATAGGAGCCGTCCAGATCTCGAGAGTCGGACAAACTCTCCTTACGGCCCTGGCCCCGCATGGCCCCCGGCACCCCCCTCCCGCCTGGTCCGTGGGAGGGGGCGCCGGGAGGCCGGGGCAAGGCGCTCGCTCAGACGGCGCCCCCTGGCGGCGAGCGCGCGGGCGGGCCGGGGGCCGCGAGCCGAAGGGTCGTAGGGTAGGAGCTGGCGCCTGGGCAGCGAGGGAGCGCGAGCTGAGGCAGCGCCGAGCAGAACCGAGCCGGGAGCCTCTTTCCTCCCGCCCCCTCCCCGCGGCTGTCACCGCCGCCTCCCCCTTCGGCGCTGCCCGGATTGGCTCCCCTACCCCCGCTGCCACCCTCGGCCGCTGGGGGAGGCACGTGGCAACGGGGTGCACCGGGGAGTGCGGGAGGGAGACGGCTCTCCAGCAGCACCACTCTGAGCCCGAAGCCGGCCCGGGGCAGGAGACGTGGAGGCAGAAGGGCCCGGGGAGGAGACCCCGCCCAGTCCTCGGTCACACGTTCCCCCCGCAGTCAGTGCCTGCCGTCTGAGCCAGAGCCTGGGGTTGGGCGAGTCCTCACCCGGCCTGCTCCCCTTCAGACTGACTGGGAGGCAGCGCAAAGTCACCCCCGGCCTCTGGTCCCGGCTCGCGGCCTGCCAGGGGACAGTTTTCCTTCTCTCAAGTTCTAGCAGGTCCTCGACTCTCAACTCGCCGTGGCCCTCTCGAGGGGCCTTCTTTACTCTTACGGTACTTTCTTGCCAGATCTGGTGACCCCGCTGGCCAACAGAAAGATAAGGACACAGTGAACCTCCTTGCTCATTCGTCCACCCCCGTTTTTCTTTCAGCTTTTCTGCACTTCTCTTTTGTTACCTGCCCTGTCCTAGATGCCTTGTCTTCTGTCACATCCGGGGATTCGCTGGCGCATTTGGGGGTCCAGGTGATAACGAGTGAGAAACAAACACCTCATTTACGAAGCCACCTCTGGGAGCTTAACTCCTTGTCTGAAGAATGGAGCAGGACCCTTCACACTTGTCACCAGGATGGGCAGATGCTGTCTGGCAGGTTGGAGGCACGGCCCGCTGAGGCCAAAAGCTTCAGCTGAAGTGACCAGCCCTTCAGTTGGATTTCATGCCGACCACGTGATCGAATGAACCCAGCGGGAATGGGCGAGGGCTCCCGCATGAGGCACTGGGCGCACTTCTCTGCGCCTGGCTCTCTTTGGGCTCTGCAGGGGCCTCGGAGATCTGGCACAGAGGCTGGGCGTGGAAGGAGCACGGGCAGCTCCCTTGGAGCTTCGTTTCCGGAGAGGAGGGGCCTGCTCTTGGAATGGGCGTATGTGAAGAAGAAACAGGTTGGCAGGCGGGGCACAGCGGCTTACGCCTGCACTCTCAGCACTCGAGAAGGCTGAGATGGGGTTCCAAGTACCCTGGTTCCAGGCCAGCCTGGAGATCAGCCTTTCCAATGGAGGGCGAGAAGTCTTCTGCTGGTGTCCTTGCCCAACTTGCCCTTGTTCATTTTTTTGGGGAGGCAGGCAGGAATCCTGAAGGAGCCCACGGAACTACTGCTGGCCTCAACACTGCCGTTTGGAGTGGGAATTCTCTTCTCCTTTGAACAGGGGTCCCCAGCCCTGGGCCACAGACCAGGAAGCTGAATCTGTATTCACAGATGCTCCCCATTGTCTACAATGCCTCGGGTCAGGTCGGCAGCCCCCCCCCCCCCCAGCACTCTCACAGGAGCCAAACCCCGCTGTGGACTGTGCAGGCACAGCACAGGGCTTGGCGGCATGTACTCCCTCCGCCTTCCCTTCCATGAAACCGGCCCCTGGTGCCAAAGACTCTGGGCAAGAAGGCTACAGCTCTGAACCCGACAGGCCTCTGCTAGGGCCAGCGCCTGACAGGCGGCGCCCGTAAGGACGGGCAGGCGTTCCCTCGCCAGGGACCCGCACCCAGGAGATGCTCTTAAATCTTTGAGAAATGAATCTGGGCAACAGGTTAAGTGAAGAAAAAAGACGCTAAAAAGATTGTCCCGCACAAATGAACTTTTAATAACTTCGGCCTGTCCGCAGTTTTGGACCCAGCTGCTATGGAGTTTGTCACCAGGAAGACCCTATATACCCCAGCCTGAGCCACCCATCTAATGACCTTTTAGGGACCTCCTGTCTGTGTGGAAGTCTGCTGGTAGATGCTCTGAAACTAGTGCGGACCTGCTCAACACTGAAGCTGGGTCCCAGGGAGGGCAAGTGTTCCAAAGAGATGGGAGGCCACACAGACAATGCTGGGAAGGTCCCCACACCTGTTCTCGCAGCTGGATTCCTGCATGCTCTGATTCTTCCTTTGCTGCTTCCCTCCTATCATCCTGAGGGCTGTAAAAGTACTTTAGAAAGGGATGATCTTAGAACAGCAGCTATTCTGGAGGCAGCTGTGGGGCTACCCAAAGGAAGAGCCACAGGCCAACTTTCTCAAGGCCAGGAGATCTGCCTGCAGCCCACCTAGAGTCTCCACAATCAATACTGGCCCAGCCTCTTTTAGATGGAGGGCAGTCTGCCCCCAGCCAGCTGTCTCTCCCAGGCACTGGACCACAGCAGGAACAGATTTCCCCCCAGAGGAAACTCAGGCCGGTTGGAGGTAAACAACAGCAGGGTAAGGGGGGGAACACTTGGAGGGGAGCTCAGCAGAGGCAGGAGAGGCTCCCTATGGAGTTGGGGCTGGGCTGAGAGAACTGCTGGAAAAAGGAACTAGCAAAGTAGGCACCTGGGGGGGGTGTCCAGAAAACTTGTCAAGTGTTTACTTCACACACCATAGACAGTTTAAACCAGACTAAAAATAAGAAGTTAAGGTTGTGAGCCTAGTGTGCTGATGAGTGAATGGTTTGGAAGGCAGGAGAAAGCTAACAGGTACTCCTGATGCAAAAACTAAAATCTACAAAGTGGTGGCTGGATAGTACAGCTCTAGGGAGATTGTAACCTCCAGTTTCTCAGAGAAGTCAACTCTGAATTTAGAAAACAATACCTACCCTGACCCTAAACTAAGGGTCCTATGACAGATTGCCAGTAGGCCGGGGGAAATATACTTCAAGCCCAGCTCAGCTCCAGGCCCAAAGCAAGCAGGAGGGAGTTCCAGGTGAGTTCTAGGATCCTGAAAGTTGATTTGTTTTCGGGATCCTAGGAAAGCCACTGGACTTCAGGATGTTGGCATCACCTAGAGTTTAGCCACCAGCTCCTGACAGTGAGTCAGAAGCTGCAACTTGCAGTCTCAACGGGAAATGTGAGAGGGTGTCCGGGAAGCCCCACATTCTTAGGTGCGTCTCTCTCTGCCCACCCAGTCCTCCCCAGATAAGATCCCCTGGCTTGCTGCTGCTGTCCAAGCTCCACTGAAATGTGGCCTTCGTCAGGAGACCTCGGTGTCTGTGTTTCTCTCTGACCTCAGTGGCAGCCCCCTTCTCCCCCTCGAGCCCAGGAGCCTGATGAATAAGGGCAGTCAGTTGCTGTTGGGAGGGCGTGGACTCAGGAGATAGTGGAGAACTCCTTCAGCAGGACCTCCTGGCTAAGTGTGTGGAAGGCCAGGTTCCTCCGGACGTTGGTGCTAATGGATCGAACCTGGGGAAGGTGGAGAGGTGAAGTGGTCAGGCAGGAAGCAAAGGACAGGGCAGTGTGCCAAATGACAGGCAACTCATGTTCAGCAGCTCCCCCCTGGACTGGATCTGCTCTGCTCCCCTGTGCCAGGGTGCAGACTGGAGAACTGAGTAGCACAGAGGCCAATGCCAAAGAACCTCATGACCCAGATCCTCTAATTCTCTTTTATAACCCTCTTCGTCTCCCAACAACTAACTCTGTTTACTGCTGGCTCCCAATAATTTCCTTATATCAACATAAAGGTTCACCAACCACTCCATAAAAATACTTCATTTACTATGTCCTCACACTAATTGTTACCGTTATAGCTTGTGTCTAGATGTCCCCCCAAAGCCTCATGTGTTCCTAGGTGGGGCTTCTTCATAGAGGTGACTGGGTGGATCTAGAGTGTGCTGGAATTGATTCATCGTACAGTGCTACGATCGAGGGCATTAGGATGAAGGATGTGAGTGTTACTTGCCCTAAGTAGCCTGGATAAGATCTAAGATAGACTGGATAAGATGTAAGGGATAGAAAGAGCTGTGGTCGCCCCTTTGCTACCTTCTGCCTGCCATGAGCTGTTTCTCCAACTGCGATGCCCCTCTGCCAAGCCACTCTTGCTTTGGAGCCAGTTGATTATAGATTGAAACTTCTATGAACTGTGAGCTAAATAAACCCTTTCCCCTTTAACTTTGAGTGATGGATATTTTGTCTCAGCAATGAGAAAAGTAACTAAGATAGCTACCCTGTTCCTAACTCACCCCAGAGAAATCCTGAGGAATGTCATGTGAGGGTCAAAGCTGGGCTGGTTTAGCATAAGACAGATGACCTAAAATCTAGCACTGTTACCACAGAGCTGGCGTGGGGAAGTAGAAGCTTGGCTGATGGAAGTTATACCCCCACAGAGACAGGCTGAGAACATGGGAAGCGGGTAGAGCTCAGTGCCTCTGGGGTCAGTCTCCAGCCTGGATACACCAAGCAGTTGGGCGGCAGAACTACAAGAAGGTGGAGCTTTTCCTGAGAACAGCTCTGGGCATGGGGCAGGAAAGGGAGAGTTGGTAGGAGAAGTTTTCAGAGATGCTGGCAAGTAGGTGGAGTAGGAGGCACAGCAAATGCTTGCTGGCTCCTGGGGTTCAAGGTGGAGGCTGTTGGAAGCTGAGTGACTGGAAAGTAGGAATGGGTGTAGGGGGTAAAGACTGGATAACTATGTTAGGAGGGCACTGAGACCAGGAGCCAATTAGGAATTCAGGAAGTGACTACATAAAAAGAAGCAACTACTCTTGTAAGTTGGGAACAGGGTAAGGAGCCAGAGCTGCCTCTGGGGACACATGATCAACCCAGGCCTGGCTGGAGCTGTGCAAGAACTGTCCCCATTCCTGCAAGAAAGGCAAGCAATGCTGCTTCAGGTATATTCTCTTTCCTCCTTGCCTCATCCTGAACTACTTTGTAGGGAAGCTGCACACTTGGTTCCAGGGGAGCCCTCTAGGCTTGTTCTGCCAGCCTTTGGCAGCTGTGGTTGCTCCCTAGATGCCTACCTGCATGGCAAAACCCAGAGACACAGGCGGAGATTGGTACTTACCAGCTCCTTGAAGAAGGCAGCTTCCTTGTGCTGCTCTGAGTAGCGCTCATACTGGTCCAGGCCATCCTGCAGCTTCAGTGTGAGTGTGTCATAGTTAGCTCGTACCACTTCTAGAACCTGGGGGAGGTCAAAGGTCAGGCAGGGTTGGGGCCTTGCAAATCACAGGTCACTTAGCACATGATGCTGGCTTATTGGGGCTCACTCCTTATCACCCAGAAAAAAGCACTGCCACAGGGAGCATTTCCTCAGGTTTCTCGGTCACTTTCTAATCTCTTTCACTTCCTGCTTTTCCTTCCCAGCCCAGCTCAGCCACCAAGGTTGCTTACTCAGGGTATGGTAGGTGACAGAACAGCAAGTGTCTGAGGTCACTTGTACTTCTAATACCATAAATGTGCTCCCAACCCTATCCTAAAGCTTTCTTGGCCAGTTTGTCATAGTTGCTGAGGAAAACTTTGCCAACGTTCCCTTGCTTCCCCCTTCCTCGGAACTGGGTTTTCCAGTCCTGGGATGTTCCTTAGTACCATCTGCTGCTTGTGTTCCTCTCAATGCCAACTCAGCCTTCCCAAGCCATTGCCTGGATCAAGCTTCTGGGCTTCTAAGACTGGCTACAGGAGACACTTTTAAAACTAAGCTAGAGCTGCTGTTCTGATGAGAGGTCTCTCCTCAGCAATGCTTGTCTGGCTTGTCTGGTGAAGGATTCAAACTTTCACTGATTCTGGGAACTGTGTATCTGTGGTTAAGAAGGAAGGGATTAGCTGGATGCAATGGCACACTCCTGTAATCCCAGCATTCTGAAAAAGTTGAGGCAGAAGGATCATAAACTTCAGCCCAGCCTGGGCAACTTAGTGCCAAAACAAAACAAAAAAATTTAAAAAGACCTGCAGATGTAGCTCAGTGTGAAGGCCCTGCATTCAATCCACACAATATCCCCCACTGATAAAAAGAAGAAAGGGGCAGGGGGAGGAAGAAGGAGGAAGGGACTATCACTGCCAGCGCTGATGTGACTTCAGCTCATAAGACCACGAATCAAAGGCAAGGGGAAGCAATCCATCAAGTGAGCAGAGACAAGCTGGGCAGAGAGCCACAACCAGGAGAGGGAGTGGCCATTCACTTTGGTAATGAGTAAAGTTACCTGACTTGCAGGAAGACCTATGACATCATGGAGAGCTCTCTGCTCAGCAGAGAGTCTGGCAGGAAGTGGTGGGGTGAGTGGTGAGATCGCTTAGGAAGGGAGAGGAGGGAATAAGCCAGAGTTGGAGGAGAGGCTCCTGAGGAGCACAAAGGCACCCCTGGGCTGTTCTCCCTCGCCAATCCAAATGTGCGCTGGGTCAGACTTGCCTCAGTGGCAAACACTTCTGCCTGCAAAGAATTCCTGAAGAGACTGAAG
>RJWT010004627.1:0-32876 GCA_004365215.1 Cuniculus paca
GGGTTCAATCCCCAGTCCCTTAAACCCCCTCCAAAAAAAGACAAAAAAAGAAAGAAAGAAAAAGAAAAAATTACATCACCAATTAGACTTCAAAGCTACCATTTGGAATTTATGTTCTCTTCAGTATTCAGAATAGGAGAATATCCACTTGCATGTATGTTCACCAACACTTAATGTTACTAATTTTGAAAAATTTAACCAAGCAGATGGACCAAAAATGTTACTCAAGTTTAACTTGCATTTCCTTAATCAGAATTTCAAAGATTTCAGTAACAAAACCCCCTTGATGAGGACCCAAAGAATCTTTGAGATTATTTTGCTTGTTTGAACATATATGTGGTATTTGTTTAATAGAAGACAGATGGATTCACATATCCGTTTCTGAATGAAACCTGCTGATATGTTGGTTTGGTCAAAGAAATTTGGCTTCATGTAAATGTGTGGTTGGAAAGGAGAGGAATATTCTCATAGCATTTTGAGATTTTCTTAAGTCTTCTTTGTTGCGCTACCAAACTTTACAAGTGGTTTTTTGAAAGGTTGGATTCAATGTAGAATCTGAAAACATATGTGTAAACCTTTTGTGCTTTATAGTAGTAAAATCCATTAGTCTGCTTTGCACTTTAAATGGATATTTTATCTACTCATGAATTTGTAATATCATGCATTGGTTATTTGGAAAATATCGGTTCACTGAGTTTTGCATAACCTCCAAATTTGACACATTTGATTATGCAATAAGAAAAAAATCACATTCATTAATATCACCATCAGTCTCATTAGAAAAGTCTTTTAAGTAGGGAAACTGTCAAGCTCACAGAAGCAGACATAACTTTTCTATAATTTAACTTTTTTTGAAAACTCAGTTTGTCACTGGCAAAAAGTACTGTCACTTGTTTTCTGAAACAAGTGATTGGCTCACTTTGTTTACTTTTCAGAAAGTGTCTGCCAAATATACCTCAGAAGAACTATAGTTATCAGTTTGTTCTTTCAACGAAAATGATATTGCACAAAATAAGTCACTCATCATACTCATAAGCACTCAAGTACCTTTCCTAGGCAGTCTCCATTCCTCTCCTTTTTCTCAGAGAGTAGTAAAAAGTCATGTACTCAAGGGAGAGGTTCAATTTATAATTTTTGTTGCTTCAATAAGGAATTTTTTAAAAATTCCGGGTGTACGGTGGTGAAGAATACAATTACTTCCATATAGTTTGGTACCAGTGCTTTGATTGTTTTAAGTCTTTCCAGTGCTTCCCACCATTGCTGTGGACACATTGTGCAGAATTCAGTTGAAACAGCTTTGATCTTGTGTATCCCTTAAACCATTTGAGAACTGGTACCCTAGAAGAAACTGAGGTTAAGTACATTTTTGTATTTTATTCTTTTGCAAACTATCTGTGCATATCTTTTGTCTAATTTCTTTTTCTCCTTCCCATTTATCAGTATATATTTGTGACATAATAAATTCATTTATCCTGGGGAATTGGTACATATACATATGGTGCCTTGATCCTTTTTATTTTTGTTTCCTCTCCTCATCCTCCCTTTTCTCATCTCTAAATCTCCTTCCCATCACCACAAAGTTATTTTTTTATGGATTGTTAGAAGTACTGTAAATATTGAGAATAATGATATTTTAAATATCATTGTGTGTATCCTCCACACACAATAAATGCTACATTGTATGGAATATACCAACATGGAAAGGACTAAATAATACTGTTTATTGTAAAAAATGTCAAGTTTCAAAAATTGTAAAGTGTATCACGTATGATTTTCCCTCCCCTACACAATACTACACATAATTATTATGTCTATTGTATGAAACCTATACATAACTGTTATACACACATGTAAAATTCACAGGAAAATAAAAGTATCTGGAACATATATACCAAAATAATAACAGTCATTATTTTAGATGGAGAGGACTCACAATAGATAGTTATATCTACTGTTACTTTTGATTTATTAGATATTTTAGTTTTGGCAAGGAGAACACATGTATAATTTTTTTTAAAATGTATTTTATTGCAACTGGGCAAGGTGGTGCACACTTGTATTCCCCACCCTCTAGGAGGCAGAGGGAAAAGAATCTCAAGCTTGAGTGCTGCCTGGGAAGTTTAGTGACTCAACGAGATGGAGGCCTTGTCTCAAAACACGAAATACAAGTGCTGGGGTATAGCTCAGTGCTAAGACCCTTGTGACAATCCTCAGTATCACTAAATAAATAAATAAAATTTTAGTACATATCAAACATAATGTTAAAGGATGTCGTGGGAGACATGTAGATAATAAAAAGCAATTTATTATGGCAAAGCTGATTAACTCCATTATCTCAGGTATGAGATACTTATGTATGCTTTGGTGGCAACTGCAGTTAAAATCTCATTTAACATGAATCTCACATTGCCCATGGTCCTCATGTCTTCTGTTAGATATCTGGACTGGTTTATCTTGCATATCTTGTATTTGGTATCCTCTGTCCTATCTTTCTCCAATTCCTTCCCATTTCACCTGCTAATAATCACTGTTTGCTTCTCTGTCTCTCTATACTCTGTGTATACCATTTTAAAAAAGATTTTACATATGAGTGAGATCATGCCGTACTTTTCTTTCTGGGTCAGATTGACTTTCCTTGACATGTTATCCTATAAGCTCATTCATACTGTGGCAAATGGTAAGACCTTCTTTTCTTTTAAGGCTAAATAATATCCCCATTATATGTGTGCACCATGTTTTTTTTCATCGCTTACTCCTCCAGTAGACACTAGAGTTGTTGTTTCCATATGTTAGCTTTTGTGAATAGTGTTGTAATGAGCATGGGCTTACACACATCTTTATGGGATGGCGATTTTATCTCCTTTGAGTATACACCCAGGGTGGAGACTGTAGGGTTATATGGCCATTCTATTTTTAATTTCTTTAGAAACCTCCCTTCTGTTTTCCATAATGGTGTACAAATCTACATTCTCACCATTAGTAGATTAGGGGTTCCTTTTCTCTACACCCTTGAACACTTGGCAACTTTTGCCTTTTTGATACTAGCCATCCTGAAGAATGTGAGGTGGTGTGTCACAGTGGTTTTGATTTACATTTCCCTGATGACTAGTGACGCTGCATACATTTCATGTAGCCATTGATCGTTTTCATGTCTTCTTTGGAGAAATGTCTTTTGCTTATTTTTAAATTAGGTTATTTATTTTTCAGCTATTGGGTTGCATATGTTCTTTACATTAGGATAGTAACCTCTTTCTCATACATGTTTTGAAAATATTTTTTCCATCCATAGATTGCCATTCCATTATGTAAATTCAGTAATTAAAATGAATAACTACAGAAATTATAGAAACAGATTCTTAATCCTTATAGCAGTACATGAGGAAACATTTCTATTCCTTTGCAATGGAAAAAACTTATACAACACTGCAATAGGAAAAATTAGAGTAAATGTGTAGTTGAAAAACAGTGGTATTTTTCTGGAGAAGAGGGTTTTTGTTGGTTGCTCCCTGCTGAGAAGTGAGGCCAGCCTATCCTATTATGGAGATGTGGCTACAAATTTTCCCTAAACTTAAAATGTTCTTTCCTTTTTTCCATTTTCTAAATTTGACCAATGAATATAAATAAACCTATTTCAATATTTATATGAAACCTAGGGTATGATAACCAATGTTTCTTAAAATATTTGAATCAGTTTGTTTGATTCACATATTAGTGACTGATTTTAACTCTCTTATATTTAACATGGGAAAATAAATAAAGATTTTAGCCCCAAAGGACCCAGTTAAAAGATTTAAAGCAAAAGCTGTTCTCTATGTTGAGCTCATATGAGAAACGAGTTCACGAAACCCTAAAAATAGCTAACATCAGATTGGGAAAAGCTACAGCTAGTTAATTTCCTAGGTATTATCTTCTGGAGTTATACACACACTGTCTTCCCATGAAATACAATCACAGTACTGAGTTGGTAATGATCCTACACATTCAGGTAGCATCTTCTGTCCAGATGCTTCTCCAAGTGTTTTGTGAATGGGTTTCTCTACATGTGGCAGACCCCCAACTCAGTTCATGTGTGCACAAGTTCACCACTTCAGTGTACTGTAGATGTAAGTGAGTGGGAAGAAAGCCCCAGCTTGCTCATATGCCCCTGTGCCTGTCGCTGTGTGATTTACATGGCAAAACCCAGTCGTGGCTAAAGCACAGGATACCATAGTGATTTTCTATTAGATGTCTTTGTGCTGTTGGGGAGTGATGGAATAAAAAAACTAACATATGCCTAGGGTCTACTATAAGCCACATAGTGTAGGTCCTTGGCATGTTTTAAATGATTGTGTCTTCATAAAAACCCATTGAGGTGAGCCAGCTTATTATTCTCTGCACCATACAGGGGAAGAAATGAATCTTGGCTGAGATCGTAAAGCTAGAACATGACAGGATCCAGATTGCTCCCAACTGTCCATGACCTCAGAACTCAATCTGGGTCACTGTCTCTTTCACGCTGGAGGTAGTAATTACAAGGAGGCAGAGGAGCAGTTCCTGGCAGTCTCTCAAGAGAGCAATCTTAGGAGTTCCCTAACACCAGATCTGCTTCTCTGTAGACATGGGTGGTTGTGGCTCTCCTCTGTTCTAGAGAGTTCGGATAAGTGGATTATGCCTTTCAGATGATGTTGGAGCCCTACCTTTTCCTTTGTCCCTGTGTAGACATTGCTTTATTTTTCTCCTGCCTTCCTATACCAGGGTTTTGGAAGCATTTTCTTTACATGACTCTCCATTTCCTTGCTATTTGTTTGCTCTTACACCAGCTTGATCTGCCTCTGAGCCTCATCTGCAATACACTGACAATCTGAATGACATCTTTGGTGTTTACCTACCGGACCTCTATCTTTAATGAGAAACTGAGTTTTCTTGGTTTTCATGATTATTGTCCTTGATTTTTCCCATTTACTGTCCTGTTTTTGCTGTCCTTCACTCCACCTCCTCCTTCCTGCCAACTTGCTTGGGCTGGAACTGGCTCATACCTGTTTGCAAGAATCAAATGGTGATTTCTCATGACTCTTGTGAGCCTTCTTGTGTCATGTTGGTAGCTTGAAATTTGGTGGAGTATTTACAACATAGAAATTAGCAAATGTTAAAAATCAGTTTCCCTAACTCCAAGAGCAGGTTGCTAACTATTCAACAGCTCCAACTGCTTCTACCCACCCACACAAATGTGGGCGTTTCCCAGTGTTGCCATTCTGAGCAAGTTCTCCCCTAGCTTGATATATCCTGCCTGCATGATGTCCCTACCTCCTCAGTACATACACACTCACACACACGTACACCAAACTAAAATCATTTTGCTCCTTCTTGGCCCCTATTTCAGTGAATGGCTCCACCACCCATCTCTACCCAGTTTAGAATTTGATATCCCCTTTCTCCTCTAAGCTATGCTGGACCAAGCGAACAAGAGCTTACATATATTAGGCCGGTGCTTGAAGTAGTGATGTGAAAGAGAGGGCAGTTTTGGATGAGGGATTTGGTTTCTTTCTGATCCTCAGTCAGTTCAATTGCTGCACGTTGACATGCTGATTCTCAGGTTCTCTGTGCTCAGGAAGGGGAGGAGCTAAATTAAGTACCTATAAAGTGCCAAGACTGTTAGGAGCTTTTCCATAAATGTAGTTAATATAAATTTAAATAAGTTAAGATTAATTTACCTAATCATTTCAATATTTCTATGATGTAGCTATAACCACTTAAGTTTTTGGTTGTAAAGGAAGCTGAGTCTCACCTAAATTTTCCTTATCCAAGGAAAGTCGGCCAGTAGGTGGGAGGCTGTGAGCTGCCCGGACCTGTGTGCCACAGTTTGTGATGACTGCATCTCCATTCACTGCTTCTGGCTAGATGTGACCATGCGGTGGGGGGCATGGTCACTCTGACAGCTCTGCTAAGACCCCCAGAAGGTGCCTGCCACCCTCACTCCAAGGAGATGCTCTGGACATCTCCATTTGTCTAGTGCTGCTTTTAGAGTCCTCCTCATCAGCGTCTTGTTTGGCTTCCAAAGAACTCTCATACCACTGGGGATATGGTACCAAATCACCTATTGACATCTCAGGATGGATGGATGGATGAATGAATGTAAATTTCATTAGTATGGTTTGAAGTTTTTAGACCAAAAAAGCTTCCCCTTAAGGGAGAGCATAGTTAAAGATTTGCCTGGTGTTCTTAGTTGTTATTTGTGTATCACTCACTAGTATGCAAATGCCTACTGTGAAGAGCTTGTGTACTAGAAGGGGTCAGGTGAATGGCATAAGACAAGCAATAAGGCTAAGAGCTGGTGCCTGCTGTCAAGGCACAGACTTTTCAGTGAGGATAAGATGCCCTCCCTTCATGTATAGTCAAACAGTGATGGGGGGAATTTGGGACAAGTGCACCTGTGTTCTTGACGGCAGGAAACAGTCATGTCAGGAAGTGTCACATTGAGACTGTATTAGTCACTGTAGTGTTAAATGGCTTCCAAAGAGTTATTATGCAGGTCGGTCCAAAGGGATTTGTAGGAAGTAGCTCTACTCTGTACAAAGGCTCCCCAGTGAGTCACTTGGCTCCTTCGATAGTGTCTTTGTGTCCCCAGTGTGTGAAATTTGGTCATGGTAAAATATCTAACATTCATTGTATCTATTAATTAAATAACTGAGTGATTCGTCCTGAGCATTTTGAATGGATCAGTGCATAAGATGAAGTATCCCTCTCTTACAGACCTTGCATTAGATGAAGTCAATTTAAAATAGAAAATCAAATAATAAAATATCCACTAGTGATCCAAAAGATCTGAAAAAATAAAAGAGGAGGATGAGGGAGAGCATATTTGGGGATAATTCTTACCTGTGCAAATGGATATAGAGTAATATACTCTATATTAAATATGGTGTGTAAGAAGCCAGCTCTGTAACATCCTGGGGGATAACTAAAAGGCAGAAGCCAATGGCAGGAAAGAGGTGTTAATCAGTTTCCCATTACCCTGACAAAATTCAGTGGTGCCTCGGTTCACAGACTTAATCCTTTCCACCATTCTGGTCGCAAACCGAATTGGACAAGAACCAAATCAAATTTCCCCATAAGGTCAACAATGTACCTAACTGAATTTGATTCAGTTCTCACTGTGACCAGAATTGTGGCAAGAACTAAGTTTGTGAACCGAAGTACCACTGTTCTAAGAAAAACAATTTGAGGAAGAGGAAAGTTTTATTTTGGCTTATGGTTTCAGAGGTTGGGTGGTTCTATTCCTTTTAGGTCTGTGGTCAAGGAGAATGTCCTAGTAGGAGGGCATGGTGGAGGAAAGCTGCTCACCTCATGATTAGGAGAGAGAAAATGGAGAGAGAGAGAGAGAATATGAAGGAATGTGAGTTGGTGGGCTTCTTCCTTTTCTGCCTTTGCTCTGCCCAGGTCCCCAGCCAGTTTGCTAACCCACATACCAGTCATCTCTGAAAACACCCTTAGACTCACCTAGAAGCCTGCTTTACTATTCTCCTAGGAACTTCTCACTCCCATCATATTTATATTCAAGATTAACGGTCACAGAAGGGAAGAGTGAGAATACATTGGAGGCCAGATTTACTACTCCTTGTGGATGAGGAAAAGGGGTTTCTATGGTCAATTTAGGATCTTACTTTGGTGCTTTGGAAAACTTTGAAAGACTTACAAATAGGGATTTTACTTATGCTTTAGATATGTGTTTCTTGGGGTGGGGGGATCTGTGCAGAGAGTAAGTAATAGAAAGCATGTTGGGGGGGGTCTCTCTGGTTCACAAGAGACAGGGACCTGAGACTAGGAAGGCGGCATTGAGAATGGGAAGAGGTAGACAAATTTGAGCCCTGGGTTGCTGGAGGTGGGTGGTGAAGGAAGCAGACGGTTCAGATATTTGTCTTCACCAACTGTGTGAATGTCGCGGTTACTTACTGTGATGGAATCACTTGGCTGGGGGTGGGAGAGAGTAGAGGAGGAAAGCATCTCTCCTATGCTCTACCAAGAGGCACTGTAGCCCCTGCTGGGAGCCTGTTGGAGTGAGGAGGGTTAATATGTGTGTGGGTTGCCCACCCCATTGCTGAAGGCCTCTGGAGGTGAAAAGTTTTCCCACATGCTCAGCGGGGCTCTGCTTCCTTGGGACTTCCAGCCGTGTGTACATTCTTGTTTCTCTGGGAAGACATGGAATACATCTGCTGTCTTCTCGGGAAGTTGTGCCAAATGTTTGAATGCCCAAGATTTTTGGTCTTGCTTTAAAACATTAAAATTTTAGACTAGTTTGGATGAAAGAGCCATTAACTGGATCGTGGCCCATACAGGAGGACTTCTCTGAACTGAATATGCAATCGCTGTGTGGACCCAGGTTCCTTGACCTTCTTTCCAAGGGAATGCCGAGTCTTTAGTCACAGTTTGCCACGGAGACCCTTGCTATAGCACTTTTTTGGTTTTTATAAGTCGCTTTGTTCCAGTTTCAATATGATATATGTTAACTGTAGAGTATAAAAGTAGAGAAGTAAGTAGATTTAAAAATAAATACCTCCCAGTATTTTGCAACCCAAAGACATCAACAGTTGAGTATTTGGCTTGTTATATTTCAGTATTCTTTTTTTCTTTAATTTTTTTCTCAATGGAAGGCATTTGTATTATACATCTGTATTTTACTTTTTAATTTACCTGATAATACACTTTTAAAAAATAGTACCTTCAAGGGGTCCTTAAGGAGAATTTTTCATACTTACCAATGCTTAGATATTATTTCTTTCAGTAAATGAGGTGACTTAATTTCTTGCCAGAGGTTTAGTTGCTTTTAATAATTGTTACTTTACTACCACTACAGTGAACATCTTTGATTATAAGGTTTTTTTCATAATTTAAATAATATCCTTATAGGGTCATAAGCTAAGAAAATGTGGGTATTTTCTAGGCTCTTTGTGTCTATCAACACTGAGTTTCCAACAGCAGTGTGCAATAGATTTTCCATTGGTGTAAAGATGACTGGCCATTAGGCCACACCTTGCTCTATTAAATTGTATCACAAAAGAAACATTTGCTGATTTGATAGCCAAACACTATTTGGTATTGATACTCTCCTTTGTATTCTGTGCCTTACTAGTGAGGATAATTTTTTTTAAATGTTTGTTAGTCGTTAAATTTTCTTGTTTCTGAATTGTGTATTCTTGTTTTTGGCAGTTGATCAGCTGCGTCTCTTGTAATCAAGATATTTCTCTGCCTTCTGTAATCATTATTCCCTCTCTTATCTTGTTATAAAAAACAGTTATAGGAGGAGACTTTTATAAGTGGAAGTCCAACTAACTAGCACCTTAACTATTCAAATTTTGGGCCAGTGGCAATTTGAAAAGAGAAAGATATGACACATTCTTTGAAAGGAGAAAAATTAAATAGAGTTCAGTCTTCCCTCAGCTCTGCATAAACTCATCAAAGCAAAAGAGTTTTATTTGGACATCTGGGAAATGTACTTTGACAAACATCCGCTTGATGACTGTCAGTGTCATAAAGAACTTTGATACCAAAAATCCACAGAAACTGTTGAGATAAATTATATATTTTTATGACAAAGCACTCTTTGCTGACTCATTTGCATTGTCCATGTGATTTGGCTGTAGCATTTTAATACAAAGGAGGGCTTCATTTTCATGTAAATGACACGATAGAATTAATAAAGAGCTCTGGGGAGTCTACAAACTGCAAATGTGCCATCTCCCTCTACCTGCTTTAAGCAGTGCTTACACATGGCTGCTTTTCTGTATTTTTAACATATAAATGTTTCTCAAATTTACATACCCAGTATTTTTATAGCTCTAGAAATACTCCCTCAAACTATCACAGAAGGTAACAAAACATCTTTCAAAAGTCTGATTTCCATGCATTTAGATCATAAAAATATATAGAGATAGAATTTTTAGACCACTTCCCATAAGTTAAAATGCAACTAGTTTTGCTAGAGAGCTTGATCATTTGCTTCAGCAGCAGTACGGCAAGTCAAGAGAGGTCTTATTTTGCCTTTTCTGTATGAGACCTGCAACCTCGAAGCTATTAATTACTTGCTTTTTTTTTTTTTTTTTTTTGAGGCAGAGTCCAGGCTGGCCTTGAATTCACTGCATAGCCCAGGCTGGCCTTGAAATTGGGATCCTCCTGCACCAGCGTTATGATTACAAGTGTGTGCAAGCTTCTAGTTTACTTGGAATTACTAAGCTTAGTTAGCTATCTTGATGGGTTTGTGTGTTACTAGTGAGGCATCCGGTCTGTTAACCAACTGCTTGGCAAACCAAGTCTATCATCAGTATGAGCACTGTCAGGAGAGGGCCCAAGTCTCCATGATGCTCAGAGGAAATGGGATGCCATAGTTTCTTCACATGACAGGTAAGAGGGACCTTGGCAATACACAGGTTTTGTGGTTGTGGTTGCTGTAGCTGCTGCTTCTCTCTCTCTCTCTCTCTCTCTCTCTCTCTCTCTCTCTCTCTCTCTCTCTCTCTCATATTTCTGATACTAGGAATTTAAACCAGGGCCTTGACACTGAGCTATTTGTCTATCTCCCTAGCACTTCTTAAATTTTTTATTTTGAAATAGGTTCTCAGTAAATTGCCTGTGCTGGACTCTAACTCGCCATTCTCCTGCCTCTGCCTTCCACAGTGCTGGGATTATAGACATGTGCACTACTAGGCGTGGCTACCGTAGCTGCCCTTTAAAAAGGAGGCTCATTGTGCAAACTGATGTGGAAAATCTACTCACCCCCTGGCATTCCACTGCCCTTCTGCAAAACTCTCGGTCTTCAGGGCTGATGGAACAAGGACCACGTTGCATGCCTTCTCCCCCTCTTTCTCACGTGAAATCAAGACCCCCACATCTCTAACCTGGGGCTGGGCCAAAACTCTGCACTCTCTGTGTGTAAGTTGCCGGCTCCTAAAGGGTTCAGTGGGCAGTTGATTCTGCGGCATCTACTTATGGGTGTTTACTCTTGACCCACCATTAGCAGAAACACAACACGAAGTGGTTTTCCCTCTTGTACCTTTTAACCACAGACCACATTCCATTTGCTTTGAGCATTTAGTACAATATCAAGCCTGAAATCAAACAAATGCAGTCGGAAGAAAACATTCCGTGCCACAGGTCAGGAGACAGCGTTGTTCTGAGAAATGTGCTAATGTCATGAAGAAATCCATCAATAGGAGCAAGAAAGTAGCACTTTGAACGACAGCTTAAGAAATTATTGACAAAAATAAAAACACCCCCCAAACTAAAAACCAAGGTGAGAAAAGGCACAGGGATTGTCTTTTTTTCAATGCAGAGTCAATCAATTTGATTTCTTAAAAATTAAACCCTTCTGTGCCCCGAGGACATATCCCAATCACACCTTCAAAAATCAGAATTAGAAGCGAGGAGGAGGCTTAACAGAAAAAATAACTGACACTTTCTTAATAGTTTTACCCTATAAAGGGCCACAAGGGAGCCACAAGAGTGCCTATGAAATAAAGTTGAAAAGTTCCTTTTCCAGATGTGGAGCTGCAGAAAGTAAATAAAGCATTACTGAAAAGATGCCCTTTTAGTGAAAGGATGTCATTGCCAAGGAATTTGAAATGAGGCACCAGGGGAAACTGGTGGACGCCAGGTACTTTGTTTTTTCTTCTGTACCTATTGCCTTGATTGCTCCTAATCCGGAGAGCAAACTTTTTTTGTAAATAAAAAATAATGCAACACCATTTTTGTGTCATTTGATAGTGCTCTTAATAATGTGTAGAATGAAACTACGCCATATTTTTAAGCACTTGGCATTTACATTTTAATGGACTGAACATACTCTTATCTGAAATTTTAACATATAACGATCTGTTGCATTCATTCATTCATTCATTCATTCATTTATTCTTTTCACTGATTTCTACTGGTCTCTGCAGACTGAAGAAGACAGACATGAATCCTGAAGTATAGGTAGGGAAAGTGACATCTTAGGAAATAATCTCCAATGTGGAAAATGATGAATAAAAGATATTTATCCCAATATTATTTTTAATAATTTTTAATTAGTATTTAAAATTGGGAAACAGCCCCATTGCTTAGAGAGTAAGGAAGTGGTTTCTTATAAAATTACAAAATACTAACTGGATGTAGACATTGAGCAAGGTGCTCCTGAGAAAAATGTTTATGCTATATTAAGTTATCATGATATGTATAGATAGCTATATACTGAATGGTTGCAGTTATGCTAACCATGAGATGCGAAAAGGGAAACGTACTACAACACAAATTAGAATAGGTAAATAATGGTTGTGTGATGAAATTATGGCCTTGTTTTTCACTTTGCAATATTTCCTTTTGTCTCAGGGTGATGAGAACAGTTTCCCTGTTTTTCAGGAGACTTACTCGGGGTTTGGCTTTGCGAGCTTGACACCCATCTTCTCATTTAATGCTTAGTTTCTCTCTGTGACAGGTAAGGGAGCCCTCATCATTGTATATGTTGGATTCAAACTGGGAATTCCAGGTCCAGAACCTGACCTCTTAACTTTTAAACCATATTGCTCCTTTGGAGGCTATGTTGGTCATTGGTCTGACTTTAAAATTATGACTGTAAGCAGCAGTCTCCAGAATTCAGTGTCTTATGCCTTGTAGGTAAAATGGAGATTTTAGTGATATCCACTGTCAGAAGGCTGTATGGAAAGAATCACATGTAACAACGTTTGCAAATTTTACATTTCCATTCAAAGGTCAATCATGTATACTCAAAATATCTTTGAGTGCCTTATTAAATGTGTGTTTTCAATCATTTGATGCATAATTTTGAACTATATAAATGTAAATTAGCTAGCTTACATATATTTGAAATAACTTTAGTACATGGATTTTTTTTTTTTTAGTTGATGGAAAACTGTACTGAGTAAGATTTATTTAGTTAATTAGTTTCTTCTGCTGGGTTGGCTTTTCTGCTCTTTGTCACTGTCCCTCTTTCACATACTTAGTGCCACCCATTGTATGGTTTTTTTCCTTTTTTTTCTTTTATTGAACAAATGCTTGAAAGTCAGAAACCACTATAATTTGCACTTTGGAGTTATTTATCGGGCAAAGGTTTAAATTCCCAACCAGAAATTGGGATTCTGGGATTAGGTCGCTTTTTTATGCTATCTGTTGACTATGAGTAAAAAATTATATGTGGAGTAGAATTACAAAGGTGACTCTTGAAAAGATGTGGAAGGATTATAACCTTAAAATGTGCTCACCAAAGCCATGAAAAATAGATGAGTTCCCTAAGAAGTACCTAGCAATACGCCTTTATAGACTTCTAGAGTGAATATATGAATTCCATGTGGGTCTTGATAGCCCCTTGAAGAAAGTGGTGAGGGCTTTGTGTTCTAAGACTTTATAATGTTTTAGGTTGCATCATATGCAGTTGACATTTAATTTGAAAGTGGTCTGTGTAAAATGTCATGTGTTTTTCATTTGTAGGGGCCCACTCGAAAATGGGAGGTTGGACTCTGACCTCTTTGGCTTCCTCCCCAACTCTGAAGTTTTTGTGTTTTCGAGTCTAAGTAAATGTAAAGCTTATTTTTCAGCACAACTGATTTTTTTGTGGAGGACTTTAGAGTTGAAAAAACATTTTTCACATACTCTCTCCCATCTTAAAGAAGGGTAAAGGGGAAGAAAAGTCCCCATTCAGTCTAGATTAGAAAACATAATACACAACACATCTGGTATTTTTCTCTGTGTTAGTTGCTTTCAAGATGGGAAGTAATGTTCTCATTCAAAGGTAACTATGTGAGAATTAGAATCTTATTCACATATGACATCTTCTAAAGGATTATCAAACACCTGTTAAGTAGGTGCACACATGATGTATAATGCCATTCAAAACGTTGTTTCACTAGGTGGGAGGATTTGAATAAACCATGTCATCATCTAATTTAAATATTTACCTTATCTGCTTCAGATATGCAAAAGAAAATACTGATTGTTCTGGAATATTTTGAATCCACTCACATTTTCTATGTGTCAAAATAAACCTCAGGATACTGGTTGTGTTAGTTATGCTTTCCCTGGAAATTCAGGACTTTCAGAAATGTCAAGGCTAGCTATGGTCATGCTTGCCCTGAATTTTAAAAAATGTAATAACTGAATCTTTTTCTACAGGGGATATGAAAAAAATGGTGTTCTATAATTTTCCTTTGGGACTGAAGGAGATAAGGCCGGGCATATGTGGTGTACCCAATCAAAACACAATTTCACAGGTTCTGAGTTTGCATGAGATGCAGTCTATCTCCTGGAACCTGGATTTGCGTGAGCGTTCAGAGATGGGAAATGCAGCTGCGACCAAGCAAATACCCTCCCATGCTCTTCACTGAGGCTGCGTTGCCGGTGGTGATCCCTTCCTTGCACAGCCTTAGGAGCTGTGAGCCAAGAACAGGGAATCATCCCAGATCCACTAGGCGAGGAGATAACTCAGCCCATGCTAATGCAAGATGAGCAATTATCATTTTAAGAGCTATTTTTTTAACCTTGTGCTATGCATACTGTGCATTTAGTAGTTTTTATGAGTTGGGCATCTTTGAGACTGAGAGATGCTAATAAGTTGTCCAAGTTCACAGGGACCTGAGCCAAGATTGAAACCTGAGTCTGTTGGACCTGAGAATCCAGGTGCTCTTACTGCTCTCCTCTCCTCTGGATCTCATAATCCCAAATGTCCTCATGGTGTGGATGAATTACTAAGCCATGTGATGGGAGTGGTCTTCCCTCTTCTATCTCATCTTCCCCTAGTGCTGACCTTCAGTTAGTTTTCCTCTGTCATACGTAGCTTTCTCAACAAAATGTTTAGTGACTGAGAAAGACAAGATGGAAAGTACTACTGTTATGTTTGTGTGTGTTTGTAATCAGATTCATTCATAAAAGATTACGATATATGTATGTATATATATATATACACATACAATTTTTATCTATATATGTTTATGTCATGCATTGTCACTCCATTGTCATTTTCATCTCAACTTCTCCCTACATAGCTGCTAACACAGGTGTATCACTAGTGCTGATCACTGGGACCACCATTGCGTTATTGGCTGATGGATTTGAGGTGACTTACTCAACTTCTCAAATCCTTAGCTACTCCTCTTGGAAGTGATTATACTGTTTCTCCCTGATATGGTTTTTGGGAGGATGAAAGACATAATTTAAAAGTGCGTGCTTGAATCCAAAGACTTAATAGATTTTATGAACATGTTCCTCTCTTTAGGAGGACCCAAGAAATGTGCCAGTGTGTGTGTGTGTGTGTGTGTGTGTGTGTTCACACACCTGTGAGTATCATTCATAGACCTGTTTATAAAAAGCCAGGATCAGATTCAGACAGAGGAGTTCTCTTCCCTATAAATCAAAGGTAATAATTTCCTCCAAGCTTAAATAAGAAAACAGATAAGTAGCTCACAAGCTCACGGCATAGTGCCTAGCACATAGGTAACTAAATAGTGCTATCTTTTTCAGTTTAAGATTTCTTAGAAAGGACACAGACTAGGCTAGTTTCAGATTACCGTTCCTCTACTGAAGGAGCTGCTAACCTCCACCCTCAACTAATCATGACAAATTCCTTAACTCAGACAAATTCCTTCACTTAAATTGTGACCCATTAGTTAACTTGGGAAAATTACTTTCACCTTCTCAGCCCATTTCCTCATGCAGAGTGCAGATGATTCCCAGCAAGCTGGGTCATGGTTTGTTTAAATATCAGCATGTCCACTAAGTGCCTGGAACACAAGCAGCTCAAAAAAACCTTCCTTCCTTCCCTCCTCTTCCCCGATCAGTGGTAAAGCACATTTGCAGTCACACCGGAGAAGCTGATCCTGCTTCTTTCTGAGAGAATTTCTCAGTAACACAGAACAACATTCCAGCTTCCCATGGATCCTAGGGAAGGAGGATGCAAAAGCAAAGGCAAATGAGCCTTCTAAGGTGGAGTCGTGGACAGGACCACGCTTGTGCATTTAGAGCAAGTTCTTCCAAGATGCATGGAGCTGTGTTTTTACTTTTTATTCTCCACACAGTGTATAGAAGGCTGAATCATTTATTAGCATTAATGGAAAACAGATTAATGTCCTTTTGCTCACTCTGGAGTTGCCTGCTTTGCCAGGCAAGTAATGATTGAGCCAAGTTTGTGACCTCCGTGTATGCTGGGAACTCTGAGTGAGTGCACTCCCTGGGTGTCCTGCTGGGGGTGATGGTGCACTCTTGGTATCATTAAATACATGACAAGATGCACACTGCCAGCCCCGGAGTACTTCCTGCACCCTGCTCCAAACCCTTTGTGGTAAGTTTCATCAGCATGTATCTGCATCTTGAGAGGCCAAATGGGAACCACAAGTGTGCTTGGGAAAGAAAGTTTGAAAGTCACTTTTCCAGATGTGGAGCCACAGAAATGTCCATAAGACTTCGATAAAGGTGGCCACCTGGTCACACCAAGGAGCTTGAGGTAGGGAGTTAAGAGGAGTGACAGGCAGATTAAGTTGAGTCTGCATCTGTTGCTTGCTTAGCTCCTCTTGTAATTTCTCCTAATTAGGGCTAAGGTCAGGCTCTCCTAGCATAGGAACTGGCATGTGCCTCTCCATGAACAGTTTAGCTTGCGTATTTCTCTGTCTGAAAAACTGTGAGTCGTGAGCAAGTGCATTGCTTGACAGGATGCCTAAATATCATAACTGTTCATGGAGAAAGGTTTTGATTATAAAAAAACAAATGAAGTTGAGCTTCTATGACTGCAGAAAGCCTTGTTTTGTACCTTCTCCGTGTTCAAGCTCTGTGAGAAGGAAATCTGAGCCCTCCCCTCAGAGATCTCACACTGTCGTGCATAGAATGCTTGACAGAGTCTAATGAATGTGTACTTTCCTTCTGTGTATGAGCTGTTGTGCTTTGGGGTGGGAAGCTGAAACATAAATGATATATTCTTGCCTAACATACCAACGCAAAGTTCAACAGCTTGCACTATTATTGCTTGTTCCCAATGCTGTGTATGAACAACTTTCACTGTGCTAAGCTGAGTAGTCCTGCAAGTGTTGGGTGGGATCAGTGCTGTGACTGCAGTCATCTGGCAGCTTATCTGGGACTAGGTGGTTGAAGGTGGTCTCAGGCATAGGCCTGGTTCTTGGGTTTATTGGATGTTGATGAGGCCACCTAAGCAGGCTGACCCAGCCTTTTTCACATGGTGGCAGCTTTTTAAGAAAGCTATCCCAGAGTGCATGTGACTTTCAAGGCTCTACTTTCATCCCATTTTCTAGCATTCCATAGACCAAGGCAAGTCATGAAGCCAAGCCCAGAGTCACATGGGAGGAAACCATGTGGAGGCTTTGGTCCATGAGACCTGATTTCTTGGATGCCATCACAAGAATAATCAGCTGTAGGCCTCAGCCTGAGTAACAGCTACCACTTCTTTCCTTTGCACCTACTATGGGCTTGGTATGGGGCTTATTGCTTCACATATTCTCATTTGCTAACTTGACATAATAGTTCACCAAAGTAGATGAAATTATTCCACACATTCCGAAGATAGTAAATTACCTGGGGTCACATTGATAGTAAATGGCCGAGATTTTAACATGAGCTAAGTTATTGCATGAATCAATTTCCCTCCCTGCCCCATGTGATGGGTAATTTTAATGGTCCACTTGATTGGCATGAGAGGTGCCCAGGACTTTAGTAAAGCACACTTCTGAGTACCTCTGGGTGGTTCATGGAGTGTGACCATATCCGTTCCTGGGTCCTTTCCTCTCTGTTGCTCTTCTCCTCTCTGCCTCCTGGTTCCCATGGGTCGAAGAGCTTTCCTCCACCATGTCCCTCTACCATGATATCTTGACCTTGGAACCAGTCAACCATAGATTAAAACCCCTGAAATTGTGAGCTAAAATAAACCTCTCTTCTAAATTGTGGCTGTCAGATATTTTTGTTTTGGCAAGGGAAAGTCAATTAATTCACTTTGGCACCATGGGTCACACAGGTCTGGACAAAACCCATTTGGGAAACAGAAGATAAGATGTGGAGTCACTTTGGGCAGGTAATGTAGAAACTCAGTATGTGTGAAAGGCTGATGCATGATGAGGACTCATATTCAGAAATTTCAAGTTCCAGAGATTTTAACTGGGGCTCCCTGCAAAACAGAAACTATCTGGGTTTGGTTATAAAAAGTGCCAAGTTCAAAAGATGGCACTTCTTGTGTGTAATTATTTAAATATTATGAGTCTCAGTAATGTCATCTTTAACATGGAGATCCTGTTTTATGAATTAAGTAAATGTACATGTCTAGAACTCTTGAGTGCATGTTAGTTCCTGGATGGAATGCAATAAGTTACAGGAATGAATGATTTAAAAGAGGAAATGGTAAAAGAAAGTGTATTTTAGACGAGGAGGACAAAAATGGTGAATGTGAGAGAGAGAGTTCCTTGGCCTTTCTCTGAGCAAGGAGAGCTGTGAGTTTATGTCTGAGATTCATACAAAGTTGTACTGACTTGGTAGAATGAAGTCTAACCCAGAAGGGTCTGGATATCTAGGTAAAAGAGGCAAATTTGCTACGTAGGCAGATGGGAACCCATATCTATCTATAGAATTTGGAGTAACTAACTTAGGCATATGATTTCCAATCCAGCCACCTTGAGCCTACTGGGTTCCCCCATTACCCAAGTTTATCCTCCTGGCCAGTCCAAATCAAATCTTAGATCTGAGTGCCCCAATCTCAATAATTTGAGATTCTTCAAATGTTGAGAATGAGGTCAATACTGGGAAGGAAAGCTTCCTCTCTCCTTTTCTTGTTAATGATCAGTAACTGTTGGTGCCCAGCATGGGTCTACTTCTCCATACAGCCATTGTCTTTGGAAAATCCAGGTTCTTTTCACTGACTGAATCACACAGTGAACTACCAGACAGACGGTAATGTGTTGAAGCAGGCTTGCACATGCATGGGGTGTGGTGATGTGTTGAAGCAGGCTTGCACATGCATGGGGTGTGCATCTCTTCCCAACTCTGTGTGTCACACAGGTAGCCTAGCATCACCCTTAGTGGGTGTATTCACACCACAGGAAAGGGCAAATATTGCAAGTAAGGGCTCTGCACTCCACCTCTAAACACTTCATTTAAACATTTAGTGCATGACTATGGCACAGTTAAAAGTGAAGCTCAGGAGAATAGCTCTCTGATGGAGCGGGGAGGAAGATTTCCACTCTGAGAAACAAGCATTTCTTTTGATCATCCTCAGCAAAACATCACCCTTAGAAAATGATTGTAGAGGCTAACAACACAAATATAAGTGAGGAGGTAGGGAAACTAGAACTTTCATATACTGAAGATGGAAACACAAAATAGTCCAGTGAGCATGGGTATCTCTTTGGCAGTTCTTTGTAACTGAATCTTACATCTACCCCTGTGATCTCCCAGTTCTATTCCTAGGTATGTCCCCTACAGAAGTAAAAACTCATGTCCACAGAAAGAGTAGTGTGGCTTTTCTTCTTTCCGTAATGTCCAGATACCATGGCAGGGTAGGGATGAACAATTTAAGTTTTTCCATACTTAGTGATACAAATGAATGAGCCATGGATATATGTAACAATGTGGAAGACTTTCAAAAGTATTGTTTCATGAAAGAAGCCAAAACAAAAACAACAACAATAGAAATAACAACAACAAAAACCATGAGTACACAGCGATGATTCCATTTATATGAACTTCAAGATAGGCAAGCCCATGTATCTATGGCACTTGATCAAAATACAGGCTATGTCTGGGCTCTGGGTGGGGGGTGAGATTGGTTGACAATGAGCCTGAGAGAATCTTCTAGGAAATGTTCATGTTTTGATAAAGATGACAGTCACATGGGTATGTACATATCTCAAAGCTGAGTTATTAACTTGATATCCACACATTTCATTCCCTATCAACATTGTCTAGATTTCAAAAAATAATGGGGGCCCATATTCTTGAATGTAGATGACCAGACTGAGGTCTTACTTCTGTAGTCTTCGCAGCATAGGAACCAAATGGAATCATCAGTGCGGAGTTTACATTTTATCAGCTCTGTGACTCGGCAGGAGTTATGGCTCTGTGAAGTTTAGTTTACTAATCTGAGATGATAAGAGGAAGATATATGCACTTATTGTTTCAACCAGTGTCTCAGTTACTTTCTCATCATGGAGATGCAGTGTCTGACACCCACAGTTTATAGGAGGAGAGGTCTATTTTGGTGCACAGCAGGTAGACATTTCAGTCTATAGTCCACTGGCTCCACGGCGGGATGGCACGGCAGGGGCATGGCAAAGGAAGAGTACCATCATCGCATGTCAGCAGAAAGCCTAGAGATCAAGGGAGGAGGGAGGGAGTTACACCCTGCTGGGCCACTCTCAGTGACCCACCTTCTCCAACCAGGCTTCACCTCCCAAATCACACTTGGCTAGAAGCCCAGTGGACTAACCCACTTGTGAGTATCACCCTCCGCATGGTGTGATCACCTCGCAAAGCTCCACCTATGAGCGCATGAGGCTTTGAGGGGGCATCTAGATATAAAGCACAACAACCAGCACTTCCAAAAGCCAGTTACTGAGCACACAGATTTGGGAAACAGTAGTGAGACAGACAGTCTTCCCCTTCTCCATGGATCATCCTTCCAACGCTCGTATCTGTGGGAGTCACATGACTGCAGGGAAGAAGACAGCAGGTAGACTCATGGGAGGACATCTGGCAAGAGGGCAGGACGTTTGCCCCGTGCATAGAGGACACGCCCTGCTCTACCCTGCCCCAGCCCTGCTGGCCAATTGTGATGGCCCATCTGGTCAGTTTTGCTTTCTCTACAGACTCTAGAAATTCTGAATCTGAAAGTTGGCCAATTGGTTCACTTTTTCACAAACACATTACAGGCCAAACATTTCAGTTTGTGATTGCTTACAGAGTTTGTTCATTTAGACAAAAAAGTATTTATAAGCCCCATATGTGGGCCAGACATTGAGCCAAGCACTAGAAATCAGTGAACAAATAGACAATAACCCTGTCTCCATAGAGGAGACACAGGACACTAGTGGAAAAATAAACAAATTATGTAATAGGATGTCAGAAAAGAAGTGTGTGCCATGATGAAAAGTAAATCAAGTTAAGAGGCCACTATTTTAGGGAAAATGGCCAGAAAAACCTGTTTGTGTAGTTTTGAGCAGAGGCCTGAAGGAAAGGAATGAGCCATGTGGGTATCTGAGTAAGAGATTTACAGGACATAAGAAGAGCAAATGAAAAGGTCCTGTGGTGGGATTGTGTTTAGATGAGCAGCTGACAGGCATGAAGCATGACACCAGCCATTGTATAAATGCTCATGAAGCATGCATAGAATAATGAGTAAAAATTTGTCAAGGGGAAAGTATTTTTAACTTCTGTTCCATGCTATAATATCACATTCATACATATCTACCAATGACACCAGCACTGAGAAATGGATAATTTTCAACTTTTAAAAATGAATTACAAGAAACGTCCTTTACTGACAAATTGGAATTACTCCCTTTTATGGATTTTAGTCAACCTTCTGGAATACCTCATTGGGCCAAACATTATGTGTACTTGACTTTTCTAATTATGATTTACTAAATGTTTGGTTATTTTTCAAGACTATAATGCTCTGAGATTGACATAAAGGTGTGTTTCCTAAATTGAATATATATGTGTGTGTGTGTGTGTGTGTGTGTGTGTGTACATATATTGTCTAATAACTAATCATTCAAAGGAACAAGGTTCTTTAATTATTATTATTATTATTATTATTATTGTTTTAGTCTTCCTATGCATAAACTATGAATGGACAATGAACTTTTGGGATCCTATGTGAAATAGTCAAGTTCAGTGAGCTTTCAGTTTACAGTATTTTTCCAAATTGTTTCCATGGTCTTGCTTTCTGGGAAAGTAGGATGTTGCTGATTTCACCCCCAGTTACTGTCCATTTCATTGATTTTCTTATACATCAGCAAATTTGGTGGTCTTTACAAAGGTCCATCAGACTCAGCCTGATGATGATCCCCGTCTGGGCAGTGCCTTTCCCAGCATTGCTGCTACAACGTTAAGATGCTGCTCAAAAATTCAAAGCCAGTTACTGATCTCTATTCTAATCAGTTTCAAGACTTAGGCTGTGTAATTTTATTTCATTATAAAATTGGAAGTTGCTCTGTAAAAATGGAGTTAGTGTTAATGTGCTTAGCATATAAAAAATGTGTAAACATTTCCCCTAAAGAGGTTATACCTTAAAAACTTATTCCAGTTAAAAAAAAAAAACTTACTGCAGTTTAAGAAACCTAACATAAGGTCCTTTCTATTTCAATGTCAACCAAAGAGGTCAAAATGGAATGCTTTCAGACAAGAATACCACAGGGATACTTCTTTCCCTATAATTTCATCAGTCTGTCCTCCCCCATGTCCCCTTAGTACTCCTGTTAGTCAAATTCTAACCACTCTAACTCTACTAATTAAAAGCCAGGGAAGTGACCTAGGGCAAGTTACCTAATCTTTCACTGCACCAGTTTTGTTTTCTATAAAATATTGATGATAACAACAGCACCTCATATGTGTAAAGCATTTTCTATATTACCAAGAACACAGCAAACATCTAATAATAGTTATTAATAGTTACTACTTGTGTTATCCATTGACAGGATTAGGCTCAGAATGTACAAAATAATTGTGCTTTAAACAAACTGAAGTTGTTTTGTTACGAATGCCCAGGAATCCAGCTCCCACAAGGATACACCAAGCTCAGTGGAGACAAAGATTCTTGACCTATTGCTGCTGGTATCAATGCACCAGTTCAGATCCAGAGTCCAAGATCACTGTTCCAGTCCAGATCAAGCCCATATTAGTGCACATCCTATTGGCTACACTTGGTCACATGATCACACTTAGTTGCCAGGGAGACTGGAACATATAAACTATGATATATATTCCTGTGCAATCCTGTGCTCAGTCAACATCCAAGGGTCCAATTACTGCTGAAGAATAGGACAGCAAGTACCTTTCTTCTGTCACATTTTTCAAAGCATAAGTCATGCAGTTTTTATGAAATTGTCCTCTGCTACTTGGATTCTTCTTCCATTGATTCTTTTACTATAGAACATTTAGTGATGCATGCTGGGCATCCTGAACCTGACTTTTTGACTAGCAATGTTCAGTTGCTTGCACTTGTCCAAGCTGCCACGTCCCAATCAGGGCTATTGCAGCTATCACTTAGGAGACTTCCTGCTTCTAATAGTCTTTCACACCCCATAGCCAGAGCAAGCTTGTGAAAATGGAGATCAAATCAAGTTGCTCCCCTTTCTGAAATGTTCCAATGGTTTCTCTTATTACTCCAAAGAAAGACTCAAAGTTTGCTATGCCCTATGACATCTATAAGGGGTGTGCAAAGCAAAGGAAATATTTACAGCAAAAAATTATTACAGTAAAAGATAAAATGTCATTCACTCCCTGAAAATACTCCCTCTTGCATTAAACACACTTATTTTGTCATTTTTGCCACTTTCCCAAACAGTTCTGGAGGTGTCTTGATGAGCTGTGATCAGAATACTATGAATGCTGCTGCTGACTGCCACCCAACAGACAGGGAGGCTTGGTAAAGCACGGTGAAGTGTCCTCATCCTCCTTATTCACCAGGTCTAGATCTGTGAGACTTCTGGTTCTCCCCCAAAGTCAAAATGATCATGAAAGGTAAATGTTTTGGATTGTTGCAGGCCATCTGAGGCAGCCATAGCAGCACAAGTAGACACTCATGAAAGAAGACTTCTAGAACTGCTTCGGAAAGTGGCAAGAACCATGGGATAAAAGTGTTTGAATTTAGGGTATTTTGTGGGGCATTATTGGGAATGTGTCTTTTAATGTACTGCACTTTAAAAAAAAATATAAGTATTCACTGTATTTGTTGATCACACCTCATATATGACCTGGCTCCACTCTGTGACTTTATTTCTGTGTCATTTTTTTCTCACTGTACTGCAGCCATGCCAGCCTCCTCCCTGATTTTCCTAGCCTCCCAAGGAAGTGTCTTTAATTATGCTTTTTGTATGCAACATAGAAATGCAAGATCAGAGAACAGGAGTCAGCTACCCACAATCAAGAGTAATGGAGTCAGGATAAAACCCTGCAAAGAATTCTTCAGTCCCGTATTTTGTAATGCATCACCGAGAAAATCAGGTTCCTGGACTGTGCCCCCAAGACCACACACATTGGACATCTCAGAGAGGAGGTTACAGATTTGGGGCTGGGAAGCAGAGGCCCTTCCTACTGAGAGGCATTCAGAAAGGTAAATGGAAGTAGATGGAGGGAAGTGTGTCTACAACTAGGGGAACAGTAGCAGCAAAATCCTCAGCACAGAGAAGCTCAGTGCAGAGAAGAAAACAGTGAGTTTACCAATGGGGCTTCAGTAAAGTGAGTATGGATATGTAGTTCCTGCTTATCACAAGGCCGGGGAGGACTAGGATGTTTGGTTAGAAGTTTGAGTATTATTTCGTCTGAGATAATGGCTTGAAATGTACATGGTAGAAGCAGGTGGTGTAAAAAGCATCTGTAAGGCCCAAGGTGTGGCTCCTGGAAAGGAGGATTGGAAACAAGGCAGGCAGAAGAAAGCACTTTGTGCAAGGAAAGGAATGTTTGGGATGGCAAGGAAAAGGTTTGGCAGAAGTAAGAGGGTGGAGCAAGAGAAGGTCCTAGGAAGAGACAGGAAATATAAAAGTGGGGACAATTGAGAGCAAAGAGGGGAAAGCCAGCTGTGCCTACCCACCCAACGGCAGGAGTTTTTGTCAGGCAGGTAAGAGGCCAAGCAGCCGCTAAAGGACCTGGAGGAGTGGCCTGGCCAGGGAGCGGTCACCTGGCTAGCGACACTGATGCTCGTAACTGTTTCTTTCTTTCTTTCTTTGTTTTTTTCCCAAGAATCTTTACGATGTTACTTGGTTCCTTTTTCTCCCCTCAATTGTCAAAGCACAGACAAAGGTGGCAAATTTTGAAATAAGACAAACCAGATAATGTTGACATCACAGCTTGGGCAAAATGTGAATATTAAGCTAGAAGCAACCAGGAGAATTTCCATGACCTACTCACATTCCAGATTTTATACATATATAAATATAATTGCATCTGTGTGTGTGTGTAGTAGGTGTGTATTTTCTATTTTTCAAAAATAGTCCTCCTCAAATATTAATCAGTCACTAAATCTTATAAACTGAATTGAAAACTTCCAATCCTAGTGCCAAGCATGTCAGAATTACAGACATTCTTCATGATAATCTTCCTTCTCATCCTGTTGTGGTATCTTCCTTTCCCTTCCCTTCCCTTCCCTTCCCTTCCCTTCCCTTCCCTTTGCTTCCTATGGGAGAAAAATCTAAATATATTTTAGAGTAAAAAATAAGTGATATCTTTTTAGATGCATTTCGGTACTTTTTTCATCTTTCAAAATTCCAAACTCCCTTTGAAAATCTCCACGGTATTCAGCCGTTGGACTTGCCTGGCAGCACCACACTGTACAGCCCTCTCTGCAACACTGCTCCATGTGAAGCCACCTCACTGCTGAGTGGGGACAGGCCGTGCCTTCAAGGAGATGTGTCCAAGGCATAATTGCTGATCCTACTTGTTGTTTCCTGGTGGGGGGAGGGTTCGTTTTATGAGAGTTTCTCTAAGTCTGGCAAGATGTAAGGATGAATAGCAAATTCGAATTCTCTGAATGCTTTTCCTATTCAACTGGTTTGCCCTGTCTTTAGATTCCAGGTTCTCTGGGGGAATCTTCTTCTATATTCCTGTCTCTGAATCATGATTATGATTGAACCTCTACACCAATCAAGCCTGGTTTGGTGTTTAATCAATCTCGAATTACCCGCGGAGCTGTTGCAGCTCAGAAGTCAGTCCTGATGCCTCACCAAGCTCTTTTCCACTTGACGTTTAAACACACTGCACCTTTTCAGTTCTTTTAAAAAATGTGTTTCTTTTTTTCCTTTTTGTCCTGTGTCCTTCCCAAAATGTTTAAGCTTGTTGAAAAGAGCAGATTTTCTCAAGAGTTTGCAGGCGAGTGAATAAGCTAATAAATCATAAAGGGGTTAGGGAGAGGATTTACTCTTTTCATGAAGCACATGAGAACAAAGGTTTAGCAGTTGTTGGAAAGGCGTGAAGAACTCTGTCTGTCTTATAAAACCTTCCACTAGAGGAGTCTTGCTCATCAGAGTGAGGCAGAGGGAATTTCTATGCACCAGAGAGACAATGTCTTTTGCATAACAATCTAATCTTTCCATTTACTGGTGAATATTCATATTCTAGAGGTAGAAGGATCCATACTTACACATTTGTGGAAATAGGAAATGCAGATCAGCCCCTGGGAAATGTAATGCTGACTTCATTGTTTTCCATGGCCAAGATCTCTGGAACCAAATTTCATTTTCATCCTTTGGTTTTTGTTCACACTGAAATAAGGGTGATCTGGGAGGTTGCAGATCCTGGACTTTGGGGTCTGGATGTGTCCAGATGACTTGGTTTGTGGTAAGTGTGCGATTGCAAATCAGTCTGACCAGTTATGCCCTGAATATTATTTCAGTCTAATTATAACTATTTATATGTATTTCTCTATCTCCTATCTACATATTTCCATATCTAATCTATAAGGCATAGATTAGATATAGCATTAAAGCTAAATCAGAATTACTGATGTTAATGATTTACACATACCTAATGACTATATAGGGTTAGAATATACGCTGAATATATGTGTGGCATCGTACCTACATACACATATGAAATGAGTTTCATAGGTGATTAATAAATGAACTACATTTGGGGTACTTTAATTGTGTTAAGGCTTCCTAAAGAAGATGAAAAGGAAATTGGTATTTATTAAAACCCATGGGAAAGAATTTGCCCATATATAGTATCTCATATATCATATATTTCTCATAATAACCCCATAAAGTAGGTGTCTGGAAACCAAATCACCAAGACTCAAGTCCCTTGCCCAGAATTACTGGGCTGGGTTCTGGAGTTTCTACCTCACCAGAGAGCCCAGTCAATTTCTTAGTCTCTCCTATTATGACTGCAGGAAGTATTGTAATCCTGAGCTCAGTTAAAAAAGAGAGAGAAAGAGAGAGAGAAGTGATCAATTCATCTGTCACATACATACCTATTAAGCACACATACTATGTGCTCAGTGTCCTAAGTACCAGGAAAGTTTAGTCAATACAGAGACCAGTGACCCAGGAGAGAACAAGAGATTCAGTAGTGAAGTCGGTCACAGGTGCAGGAGGGCAGAGTGTGCCCTCCAGTTACATGTGAAGAACTGGGGTCCTTTATCTCCCCCTGTGAACAGAATTGTCCCTAAATCAAATGCCGTTCTTATCTGCTTTAGAGAGGAGCACATTTCTTAGTTACCCCAAGGTCTTGCAGATGGTGTTTGGTATCGTGTGAGTACTCAAGTCGATGTTCAAGGTCCCATACCTGCTTTGGGCATTCAAAGCCTTGGGCAAAGTCAGGGTTTTAAAGTGTTCCTCGTGCTTTGGCCCACTAATCTGGAAAACTCTAGCTTCTGTCTCAAAGCCACCATTTTCTGCTGTGATTTGCTCTCTTTAGTTTATCCCTTCACTTGGTGAATGGCCTGTAGAGCTTTGACTGTATGAGACACGTTGAGGATTCACAGATCAGAAAAATAATTGGAGCTGCTTACTCCATGTCCTTAGTCCCATTATTCCCCCAGACAGGTCTCTGCCCTTCTCCTGTGGCGTCCTCCCCACGTTACCCAACAGGTCCAAGACTTCACAGTCGCTGTGTTCCCTGAGCTCTGAGCAATCTGGACACAGCTCTCCTGTACTGCAGATTCACTTCTAGTCCCCCACATAGGCTCACTCAGCACTAACTACATACCAGGCACCAGAACTTGCGACTCCATAGCGAATGGCTTCCTATGTTTTCTCTCTCTCGCACACGGCTCCAAGCAGACTGAGATGCCCACTGTCTCATTTCCTGTCATATCCCAGCACCCAGGCTCCTGCAGGACATGGTTGGCACCCAACAGCCATGCCTTGAGGGAAGGAAATCCACCTTGTGTCTTCAAAGCTGTGGGTCAATACTTCAGAAAAAGAAGGAGTGAAAGACGCCTTCACTTTGCTTGTGAGGACTAAGAGATTCAGGCAGGGCGATTCACAGTAAAAAAAAAAAATTATGAACTGCTGTTCAAAACAAGCTGAGATTACACAGGTTTAAGTTCAAATTCCATTTTGCCTCTCGTACAAAGACACATAGCTCAGGTGTAAAAAGCAACAATGATTGCTTCCCAGTGTACACTTCCCATATTTTGTGGCATAGGTTAGACAATGTTGAGACAGGTAAGTCTCAGCACAGAGTCCTACTAATCTTCAGTGTGCATGATTTACAGCTTATGTGGATTGCACAAAACATTTGTGCCTTTGCCATGCATTATCTCATAGATTCATCCCAATAGCCCATGAGTTACCTCAGCCAGGCAGATGAGTGCTGTGGGGCAATGATCATTACTCAAGGCTCCAAAGTCCAAAAGCAAGGGCTACCTGATCACCATTCTGCTTTGTAGGAAAACACAGTGCTTTCACACACATGTCCCCCCCACCCCAGGCACGCACAATCATGCAATATAATCAGTACGAGCTTTCTTCTTCCGGTAACTCTTAGCTAATCTTTCATTTGTGTTGAAAACCAAAAGACAGTGACACTTCCTCCCTGAAGGTATGACCTATAGCAGTGAGTGGTACCTTTGCGCTTTCTACGTAATGTTGAACGTTACAATTCTATTCCTAAACTTAAACTTACCCGCCTTGTGGAATGTGAGTGCTGTATCCTCTTACAGGGCTACACAGAAACTCAAATTGTGCTGCTGTGTTTAAAAATAGATGTAAATAGTTAACACTTCTTTGAAAAGGAATCAAATCCTCACTTATAGCCTTTATCAACCAGCTGGTTCTTGTAAGCGTCTTCCCGGTCTGTGTGCAAACATTACTTTTAAGTGATCAGCTGGCATAATTAGGTAAGATTGTACACTAGAAGCACAATTCAGTCTTCTCTTCATCTCGGCTGGAAGAAGAAACAAACATCAGGGATGATGACAGGACAGGAAGTTTCATCTGGGAGGGCTTTTCAGCAGCTGCGATACCTTGCTAATCAGTGGTTCTTGTTATTTATTTATTTGTTTTTCTTTTTTGGTTCAAAGGTATGGCTCTGTGGAACCTCAGTCAGAGAAGTGATTATGAAGCCTGGTGTGGTGGGTGTGGATATCATCACCTAGGCCGAGAGAAGCTACCCAGATCTAAGTTTTTCTGTGTTTTACTTTCTGTCTAGGTTGTTTCTTATTTAATGCTCCTCCCTTTGTATTACTTATTTCAAGCTCTCTCTGTCTCATTTTTTTTGTTGTTGTTGTTTGTTTTTGTTTTTGAGAGAGGGTCTCTCCATATGTAGTGCAGCTGGCTTCAAATTCACAATGATCCTCCTGCCTCAGCCTCCCAAGTGCCAGTATTACAAGTGTGCCACCACCTTGGCTCAAACTCTCAGTATAACAGTGATTTAAATCAGGTTCAGGGGAACTGAATTTAAGACCTGAATTGGAATGTGATTGAGGGCTGTGACTCAAGACAGAAGATACCAGCTTGGTATGATAGAGCAGGAAAATCAATACAGGAAGTAGGTTGTTGCAGTAGAAGGAGGAGACCTGTGCACTGATATCAGCATTCCCCATTGGGCTCGTTACTAAATCTCTCATGTCTCAGATCTATAAACTGAAAGGTGGGGAATGGTCAGGCCCACAGGCATTGCCTGTCTGTCTGTATCAGATCCTGTGGGAATAAGTGGTAATCAGTGTGCTAGGAACCCTGGCAAGGGGGTGCAGCACTGGTGATGAGTTAGCAGTGCTAGGCCCTGTTTTCCTGCACAGGCTCTGGAAGAGACTGTCTAGGGCTCTGGATGTCACTGACATTCATAGCTGTATGAGGAAAGCAACAACATTGATTTAATTGGGCCGTTGTGAGGATTAAGGTAGGTAAAATATGTAGATGGCTGCCTGACACATGAGATGTACTCAGGAGGTTTTGGTTGCTGACATGTGAATACAGAACAGACAGAGCTAAGATTACATAGAAGATGTGGGAAGACCAGATCTCTGAGAGGAAATATTTAAGCTGTGACCTAAAACATTTTCAGTGGATGGTCTTGAAACTGTGTCCCACTTAAACCCCCTAGGTAACCAGCTGATTCCCTTCTTCCTATTTGGAAAACGTATTGGTGGATGCCCTAAGTTCGTGGCCAGTAGATCATGGGATCTCTGCTTTAATGGGTGTTCCCGTAACCTACCAACCTTCAGGGCCTCTTCTCTCAGATGAAAGGGGTATCTACCATGAAAATAACTGCTAATATTCATGGACAGACCCTTGACACAGACCGTGGTTCAGCTCTTCATGGGCAGGTGTGCAGAGATTATCCCATTTAACCTTTTATTACAGTCCTATTAACTCCTCCACTGTATAAATGAGACCACCAACGTGATTTGTCGCTAAGTAGCAAAGCTAAAATTGGAGTAGAGGTCTCTTTGGGGCTAACCCAACTTGTCAGAAAGCTCTTTAGAAGTTTCTCAGGTGAAAAAAGTGACAGAATATTCTAGAGAGAGGGAACAGTGTCCCCCAAATCTGGAAACTAAGAAGAGTACAGGATTCCTTCCTTCCAGCTCTACATTCCATTATTTAATGATAAAAGCCATGAGTTTTATTGTAGAAAATGACCCTCAGAGAATTTGGGTTATTTGCCAGTGGTTTCACCTTATGAATTCCTGATCTCTTTTTTGGAGAGGAGGCGGGGCACAGCTGGGGAGGAACCCAGGGCTTCCTGCATGCTAAACTGTACCACTGATCCTCACCCCCAACACCATTAAATCTTTTTTTTTTTTAACTTTGGAATGATTTTCATTCTCAAGTGCCAAGGATAAAATTCAAATGTTCCATGTAAAAGGTCAGTAGCTTTAAAAACCATGGTCTGCTTTCAACCTTTTTGGAAAGCAGAAGAAACACAGCCCTCCTGATAAAGAAGTATGGTGCCTTCTTTCATTGACAGGAATCCAAACCTCTCCATCTTCCGAATGAATGGGAATAATGGTAGAGTTAGAAAGAAGGTACCAAGGGGGTGGATTATTTTGGAGAAAATTAGTTCCAACTTTGCCCATTCTCTATTGACATAAAATATTTTTTTCAGTTTTAGTTGTAAAGCAATTGGTGATTGGTCAACGCATTTAAAAATTACTCAATAATGATAAAGAAGTAAAGCAAGAAAAACACTGTAAATATTTTGAATGTGGCAAGACCATTGTTCACAGAAATACATCATTCTCATCTTTGTCCTAATACAACTTTAAAAAATTAGGTTTTAAAATTATCGGACTAGCCGGGGATCTAGCTCAGTGGCCTAAGTGTCTGCCTGGCAAGCACAAGGTCATGAGTTCAATCCCCGGTGCCACAAATAAAAATAAAAATAAAAATAATAAAATTATCAGACTATTTTAAGTGTGTAATCTGCAGAAAAATTTTACTGTATTTCACTTCAGTTCTTCCATTTTCTTTCCTCAAAATACAGAGCAAAAAGTATGGGGGTTAAAAGGACAAAGAACAAGCTCTCTAAATGCACAGATTCACAGAGGGAGAACTATCCAGTAGAAAAGATTCAGCCCTGGGAGCCTTCTCATGGCTCCAGGGGAAATTGCTGGGCATTTCCTGTGGAGGGAGGTCCTTGCCCACAACCCCTGCAGGAAAGCTCAGCCTGCAGGTTTGTGAGACTGACTCCTTCCTGCCATTCAGGTCTCAGCTCAAATGTCACTTCCTTAGAGGTTCCCTTGACCTGGGTGGCTTCAGTAGTCACTGAATGTTTTTTCCCCTGTGCAGCACTTATCAGGACCCGCAAGGATCTTATTCCTTTGTTTGTTTCCTTACTCCTCAGCTTCCTCCTCAGCTACACTGTGAATTGCAGGGAACCTTGTCTTGTTCATTGCTACTTACAGCAGTGTCCACTACCTAGCAGGCATCCGATAGATTTCTTTGAATAAATAAATGATAAACATGTGCCTATAACATATGTAAGTGCCCCTATTGATATAGTATGTAAAAACATCAAATCAGGAAACTTTTAAAAATCTAAGATAACACAGGGTCACATAATTTCTAAATTTCCTAAATAGTATATATTTTCCCCAATGTGTCATTTGAATTTTACTCCTCATGTACTATTTACTTCAGTGCCAATGTCTAAAAGTTGGGGAAATTGACATATTCAACACAAAATGCTTCTGCATTTAAAATCAAAACATATCTTGCTTGTTGGCTGAGTGTACAGGGAAGAGTCTACATGATTTTTTATTTTATTTGAAAGGAGAAAAATGAATTGGTCCCCGTTTTGGTCAACAGAATCCAGAGGAACAGAGAAGCAAGGTCATCCACAATTCATGTCAACTCTCCATACTTCAGAGTATGTGCCTGTCACCAGTGGTACACCTGCTGAATCATGCAATTTCAGTGCAAAAGGAAACTCGGGGTTCATTCACAGTTGGTCCCCAAATTGACACTTGTATCCCTAAATCACTTCTTTAATTTTGCAGATGGCATCCTCTGAATTCATTTAGCATTGATATAATGTTGCTCACAGTTGTGTTTTAAAATACTCTCCTGAGGTTTAATTTCTAGACATCATTACATTTAATAAAAATTGAATTGTGCATGTTACATCCCAA
Organism: Cuniculus paca; assembly: GCA_004365215.1. NCBI lineage: Eukaryota > Metazoa > Chordata > Mammalia > Rodentia > Cuniculidae > Cuniculus > Cuniculus paca. Next base: position 32,735 of record RJWT010004627.1, read on the forward strand.
ATTGGAAGAACAGTCCTAATGCTTTCAATGTAGTAAAATTTCATTAAAAATACTGCTTGAAGTGAATACAAAATGCCTGAACTGAGCCTAGGGAACATTTGCTGTGCAGAGATTTTTCTCCCCTAAAGGCAGAAAGGTGAGG
>RJWT010004628.1:0-32853 GCA_004365215.1 Cuniculus paca
ACCACTTTTCATCTTCTACTTTATTACTTAACCCCCTTAATTTTTCTTGGTTTCTCTGAGATGTTCTGGGATCTACCCTACCCTCATGTCTCTTTATTTATAAACTCAATCTCAGTGCCCTTTTGCTCTTTCTCCATTGATAGGCATCTAAGCAAGGGTCTGTGTCTCGGTTACTTTCTCTCTTTGCTGAGGCAGACACCTGACACCCAAAATTAGGGAAGAAAAGGTTTATTTAGTTTACAGTTTCAGGAGATTTCAGTCCATAATCAGCTGGTTCCAAGGCAGGGTGGTATGGCACTGGGGCAACACTTCAAGGCAGCAGCCAGAGCAAAAGGCAGCAAACTCAAGCCTCTTCTCCATCCCTTATATTGTACACTGCCCACTCACCCCCCTTCAGGGTGGATGTAGCACTCACAAAATGTCCTTGCCCTCCTTTGCACAGGATGAGGATATTTACAAAGTAAGAACCCTGGCTCCCTGCTGAGTCTCTCAGTTAAACTTCTAAACTTCTCAAGTTGACACAATGTATTAACCATAAGAGTCTGCTTTGACAAAACACCACAGAGCAGGTGTCCTGAACAACAGAAATTTATTTCTTACTCTTCTGGGGAATGGAACTTGGAGATCAGGATACCAGCTGATCATATGATCACATTCTGGTGTGGGTCCTCACATGGTGGAGTCAATTTTTGCCTGTCCCTTTTCATATACAGGCACAGATCCTATCATGGGGACCCACCCTCATGACCTCATCTAAGCCTAATTACCTCTCACAGGCTCCACACCCTAATATTCTCACATTGGTCATCAGGGCTTCAATATATTAATTATGGGAGGATACAAACTGTCCATTGCAGTAGGACTTTGTGACTGTAATAATGACGTAAGATAGAAGTAAAGATAGGCAGAAAAGAGACAATTGTAATTTTAAAATTGTATTTTTAAGAAAACTTCAGCTTCAGGACACAGTGACACCCAAGGTTATAAAGAGGTATACCCCTAACGCTTATTCCCTAGGTTTGTTTATTCTTCCAGTCCCCTCCACTCAACCCCTTAAAGATACTATATATCCAAAAATTAACCTAGCTGATAAGGTAAAGGGCAATTACTGATCTTATGATGAAGAACGAGTCAAGGGGTTCAAAGAATGTTTTTAGGCAAAACATCTTAGATCAGTCATCTTAAAGAATACTACAAAGAACATAAAAATGTCCCCAACCTCAGACCATAGGGTACCTCTCTCTTTAGGGTCTACACTGTATTTTCTTGAGTGTATATTTCTTTAACTCTGCTTAATAACATCTCTCTCATTGATGCTCCCTGGAATTGTTTCTGTGACAACAGTAAAACACCAACTCAGAATCCCAGGTGCTATGGAAAAAAAAAAAAACTCAGTCATCTTGAGATCCTTATCTTTTTGGGGGGGAATTCATTGGAGCTCACCCAGTGACGGTAATAGCATAATCCAGCTTGTATAGGCAAGAAGGTGAACTTTACTTGATGTCCCTTTACTATGAACTCCCATGTTGCTGAACTGATAGCAAACTTAACACACTATTATTAGCGTTCCTCCAGTCTGTCCCATTCTCTGTGTTGTATGTAGTATCAAAGAATTCAGAAGGTCTCCTAGGTTGTTGATCACCTCTTATATTGACTACCTATGCAGTACTCTTGTTAATGTCCACACAGTCCCTTATCTGTGTTTTTTTCTTTTGACTGTGGGATGCTGCCAAAGAAAAATTACACCAGCAGCAGTTCAACTGGTAAGGATGGCTTTATTCAAGACTATATGATAGGAGTTAAGACTGTTATAATAGACAAAAGATGTAAAACTTGTTTGTTGAAATAAAAAATCAGGAGTATTAAGGAGTGAACAAGTAAGAGATACAGGAGGTCAATGTTAAAAAGGAAACTGATGAGGGACCCATACTTCTTGATGATTACATGTTAAAGGGATGGTCCCCCAATATCAAGAAAAATAATTTACACCACTATGGAAGTCAGGGTGGAGATTCCTCAAAACTCTAGGATTAAAGGTACCATTTGACCCAGTTATTCCCCTTCTGAGTATCTTCCCAGAAGAATTAAAAATGTTATGCCACACCAATATATGTGCACCCATGTTTATAGCAGCACAGTTTGTAATAGCTAAATCTTGGAAACAACTCAAATGTCCATCAACCAAGGAATGGTTAAAAAAGATGTGAGTTTTTTTTTATACAATGGAGTACTACTCAGTCATAAAGAAAGATAAACTGAAGACATTTCTAGGTAAATGGATGCAACTTGAGACCATAATCATAAGTGAAATAAATCAGACACAAAAGTGTAAATATGGTATTGTCTCCCTGATATGGTAACCTGAAAGAGTGAATAAGGACTAGAGCATACAATAGATATTGTACTTGCCTAGTATATGCAAGGCCCAGGTTGAATCCCACCCCCAGGACTGGAATAAATAAAGCCCAACTAGTAAAAGGGAACTAGGGAGGGGAAGGGGAAGGGGAAAAAGAAAGAAAGCAAAAGGCACTGGGGATTTAGCTCAGCAGCCCAACTGCTTGCCTGGCAAAAGCGAGGTCGTGAGTTCGATCCCCGGTACCAAAAAAACAAAGACAAAACAAAACAAAATGAAATTAATATCAAAAGTAAATAATTTGTTAAAAAAACTTAAAAAAAAGAAAGTTAAAAGAAAAAATGATTTTAAAAGAATCAAATGAAAACAAAGTTTCGTAAATAGAAAGGGGAAGAAGGGTTGAAGGGAGGAGAGGGGATTGGGAAAAAAAGAGGAATCAAAATATATCATGTACAGGTACAAATCCCCTATGAGGAATATAATTATTATGTATATATAAAATGTACCAATAAACTTAAAGTTTGGGGAAAAAACAAGAATAGTAACTTACAAGTTTTCTAAAGTAAATACTTTAAGAAAAAGGAGGATCCTTTTGTCAAATCACTTGTTTAAATTTTAGCCATGCTAAACCAAACAGGCCATCTTGGTCAATGTGGAGCATTTGTTTGAGGCCCTGCCCTGGCATTATTGGTTCTTGCTGGGTTACCCAGCCACCCTCTTTTGCGCCATTTCAGCTTGCCAGGGGTGCTGCCAGGAAATACTGCTGTAATACTCTAGTGCCTTTGACTCCCCCCCAGATCATCTTAACCCAGACCTCCTTTTCTTGATAGCTGAGTAGAAGGCCTCCTATCTTCCCTCTTATTCCAAGTAACTCTGCTTCTTTAGGAAATCTCACTACTCTTTTCTTTTTATTTGTTTTCTAATGGACTTTATTGGCCCATTACAAGGAAAACCTATTTTTCTCAAGGACTGGAAGGATGTAACTCTCAAACTCTTCCAGAAAGTACGTACAGGGTAAATGGGGAGTGAGGACAAAATAATACACATTCTATCTTCCTAATGTAGCAAAGAAAAGAAGAGAAATCAAAACAAGACTTAAGTTTTCATTCTTAAATTGTTATGCTCACATTCTCTTACCAAAATAATGTATACAATGGATGTGAGTTTAATGGGGAAATAGACTTTGCCAGAACAAATTCAGACTGTTAGATACTCTTAAACTCCTTTCTGCCTTGTACATTTTCATGAAGAAATGAAGTATTATGTATCACACCTATGTTTTGGAAAATCCAAAAGTACTTTTTCTATTCCAAGATCTTTCTAGACTCTCTTCTGAATTTTCAGGCTTCAGTCTATGTACTTATAAAATTCAATAAAAACGATGTGACTTACAAACTTTTGATACTGTGAAACAACAGAAAAAACATATTGGCCCTCTTATTTCAGCAGGAAGACCATGTAGGTCAGCCTTCTCATCAGGAGATTCACATATTACTGATAAATGCAGGTGAGCTTAGTATGTGAAGCCTGTAAGTAGATCTTTGTCACTATCACCCTAGAAAAGAAGAGCAATTCCACATTCCTTAACCTGCTGGTATATAAGCTGGTTTTATATCCATGGTCTTAAGAGAATGTTTCTCCTAACTTAGGGTTAAATGAAATAGCAGTTAAAGTGGGATTATGAATACATCTATGTGTGAGTGTGTATACATATGTCCACAACAAAGTCCTTGCCATGGAATTAGTTTCTCATTTCTAAAATAAGGGTTCAGAAAAACAGATGTAGACTCCTGAAGTCTACTTGATCCATCCCAAGCTTCCTATCATGTTGTTTCTGATACTCTTCTTTTGCTGCACGAGCATCTATTCAAGCATGCCAGTAGCATTCTTCTCCTTCCACCTCTCCTGTTTTCATATTTGTGCTTCACTAGCAATGCACATGCATAGTGTATGAAGACCGTGACTCTACCAATGGGGGCTGCTGCTGCCTAGTAGAATGCAAAGGCAGCCATGGGGACTGCTGGTACTGCATACATATTTCCTCTGTCACATTCCTCTTGTCTCTGTTGTACCCAACGCTGTATCAGTGAGTCTATTGTTTTGATTCTGGCGTCTATTCCTCCTGCCTCAGGGATGATGAATAATTGAAATTGGAGCATGAGATTAATTTTGTATGCCTTGTTTGAGACTTTTTAATGTTGATTTGGTTTTGTATTCTCTCAGAAATCAAGATCAAGGTTCCAATGTCAGGAATAATTACTATATCCCATATGTAACACACACCTCAAAAATGAATTCAGGACACAGATGACTTCCCACATCAAGTTAGGAGTAATTTTAGATTTCTTAAGACAAGTCAAAAATGATAAAAAGAAATTTATGGCCCTTTCTAAGGGGAAAAGTCTTTTCTAGTATGTTAAAAATAAATATTTTCTTTTTTACAAGGTGATATAAAGCATGTTTCTGATAGTCTCTTCTCTTTGTTAGCTGAACATTCATCTGGAGTCACTTTTCTGTCACAGTTCTTAAGAATTCACCTGTTATGGGCTAAATTTTCAGTCTCCACCCCAAAAAATTTCTATACTAAAAAATTAATATGCTGAAGTCTTATCCCTCAGTATTTCAGAATGTGACTCTATTTAGAGACAAAATCTTTACAGAGCCAATTATGTTGAAAAGAATCACTAGCATGGTCACTAGTCTAATATGATTGGTAACCCTATAAAAATAAAAAAACCTGGATGCTGACTTGTAACAGAGGGGAGGTGATATGAGGATAATGAAAACAGTGATCTATTAACCAGAAAGAGAGATCCGCAATCCAGAACCCAGCCCTCAGAAGGAGCCAGTCCCAGACAGACCCTAATTCTGGACTCCAGCCTTCGGAATTATCAATTTCAGTTGATTAAGCTACCAAAGTCTGGGACCCTGTTACAGCAGTCATAGTAAAATAACACAGTATCCTTCTGTTAACCCAAAAGGGAGGCCCTAGGCCCAGAGGGCTCTACCCTTTCCACCCTCAAATGCTACAACCAGAGAAGTGGCCAAATCGATGGGAGCAAAACCACTGACCAAAAGCGTCTGAACCAAAAGGTCAGCTGGACACATAAGTAGATGACTTCAGTGGCAGAGCACTAGAACAACCCCAGCTCAAAGGCGCCTCCATTGGCTTGATTCTTTGGCTCTTCCAGGTTGCCTGTGGCTTGACTTTTGTGTCCCCACCCCAAACCTTCAAAACTACACTTACCTCAGAAAATGGAACACAATCAAAAAGGGGCAGGAGGAAGGTCAAGAAAAGGTGAAAAAGGGAAGAGTGAAGTAAAGTGAAGAAAGAAAATAAAACATATCACTGACTCGATCTTAACACCAAACTCGTCCATTCATCTAATTCCACAGAGCCTCAGAGCCAGCAGTCACTAAGTCCTGTGATAACTAAGACTCGGTCCCTAAACTCTAGAAGCTTAATATCTAGAAATACTTGGCATACTGATTATTTTTAACTTGCCAGACCGCTATCTCTTTGGATTAATATAGGTAAGTAGAATATAATCATGTAGATTGTGTGTCTCTCACTTATTATATTAAAGTGAACTTTTAAACGAATGATTCATTCTTGCCTTCATTGTTATAAATAGTTTCTATGCTATTCTTAACATTTATTCTAAGTCTATGAGGTGAGCTTTGTCCGTACAGATAGGAGGAAAAAAAGAAGACCAAAAAAAAGAAACTTTTCTTCTCTTTCTTGTGTTTAAGAATGGGTCTAGAAAAAAATCCAGAAAGTGAGGAAGGTTATTATTTTAGTATTCTCCTTGTGCACTGCTTTCTGCTCTCTTCACTGCTCCTCTCCTCAGACTCCAAGCCTATCTGATCCACACTTCCATCACTGGGTCTTCCTGTGAAGTACTTTATGCTCCAAAATTATTTATTTCTCCTTCTACTTTTATGACTTATGGAGTCAAAATTTCCATTAAATTTCAAAGTAAGTATAATGGAAAACTATTCAGTCTATAAAATCAGGGAAATCCTGCTATTTGTGGCACTGTTAATGATCTTGGATGACATTTTGCTAAGTGAAATGAGTCAGGCAGATAAATACTTCATGAACTTGTTATCTGTTGAATTTTTTAAAAATGAAATTCAAAGAAAGAGACTAGAACAGGCCCTGGAGTGTGAGAGGAGTGGATGGGAAAGAGAGAGGCTGATCAAAGTGTACAAAAGTTTAAGTGAAACAATATAAATAAGGCTTAGTGACCCATTGCACAGAATGTTGCCTGTGGTTAATAATGTATTGCTTATTTCAACATAGCTAAAAGAATAGATTTTAAACGTTCTTCTCAGACTGCAGTCATTTCTCAGCATTCAACTGCCAGATTATTGCTGAGCTCATTGCTGCACTATTACACAGATGGAATATGTGTGTCTTTATTATTGCAAGGGTCATGTTCCAGAGTACTGCATAGTAATTGTGAAAGTTAATTTTAGCCAAGTGTGGTGGTGCACACCTGTAATCTCAGCACTCAGAAGGCTGAACCAGGAAGATTGCTATGAGTTCAATGCCAGCCTGACCTACATAGTGAGTTCAAAAGCCAGCCTGAACTGCAAGACCCTGTTAAAAAAAAAAAAAAAAGAAAGTTAATTTTAACATTGTTTTATGTGCTAAGATAATTATTAAGAACTTCTAAAAGGCAAAATACATATGAAGAGTTAACAGAAGTATTAAAGTACATATAAAATACATATGAAAGTTAATAGAAGTATCAAAAGAGAGCACATTAGCTAGTTAACTTTAGAAAGACCATTATGTTTTTTTGTATCAATAAATGTTTATAAAAATTTAAATAATGATATTAAACAGGATAAACAATATAAAAATTTCTTGTCAATAATAAATACTGAGATAGAAAATATGTTAATTAGCTTTATTTAATCATTCCATAATATGTATTGTATTGGTCAGCTTTTCTGTTGCTGAGACAAAATACCTGACATGTTCAGTTTAAAGGAGGAAAGATTTATTTTTGGTTCATGGTTTCAGAGGCTCTAGTCCATGGTTGACTGGCTGCAAGGCAAAAACATCACAGTGGAAGGGTGTGGTAGAAGAAAGCTGCTCAACTCATGGGAGCCAGGAAATAGACAAAGAAAGAGCCAGAGAGACAGGACCCAGGGATCAGGTACAGTCCCCAAGGTTATGCCCCACTGATTCACCCAGCCACACTCAGTAGTGTATTTTATTAATCCCCTAGACATCTTACAAGCCAATCAAGTTGGAAATCACGATTAACCTTTACATGTATATCATATATACACATATTGAAATCTCAAATTGTAACCCATAAATATATGGAATTATCATTTATTTGTTGATATAAATAAATAATTCCATTGAACTAAAATGTATGAATATTTTTTCAAATATCCCTCTACTCTTCCTATAAATATTTCCATGATTTTGAGAAACATACTACTTTAAAACATAATCTCAATTGTCAAATTGATAGAATTGTAGGCAAATATAAGAAAACTAAATCTTAAAATTACAGAGACATATGTGCAATAGACCACCATAGGACTTGGAATATTCCCTCTAGAATTCTACTCCTAGTGTCATCATTCTTAACTGCCCATTCATTTAATTTTTCTTGCTCCATTTCTGAATCAGGACCCCCTAATGGGTTCAGGTTTTTGTGGGGTGTATTTTCTGAAGGGAGTGAGGTGCTATGTCAAGAGAAACCTGGAACCGTGACAACTATCTTCTACACGGGTCAACTAATTTCTTCATTCTTCCATTCATTTAGTCAAGAAGCGTATATTCCATTCTGGCTACCAATGATTCAGTAATCAATAAGGCATAGACTTTTCTTTTGTGGCACTCACTTTTAGGGGCACAGAAGTTTCATTATAAATACCTGGGCTTACGTTTGTTAGTGACCATGAGGTGGGAGGGGAGCATGATTCATGGCAGATGAAATAATGATGAAAACAGTGACCAGGGCTAACACTTGCATGGCCCTTGCTAGGTACCAGGTAGCAGTGTAAGTACTTTACACATAATTCATATGCAATTAAAATATCCTAAGAATTAGATTCTATTGGTAACATCATCATCATCACCCTTTTTTAATAATGAGAAAACTGAGTCATGGAATAATCAAAGTCACAGAGCTGATTATTGATGAAGCTGGGATATGGTCACAGGCATATGGCTGCGAATTTGCATGCACAACTGTCCCACTATTTCTGGCATGAGATTTTTATACATACCTTGGATTTTTACAATTAGGAACTTTAGATGCAGTGTCATTGGACTGAAATTAATCTTTATTCTTTGGTCCTCCAAATCGGACATGGTGACTGGTAGATTTTTGCCAAATGATTGCAATAATATTCATAATTGAAACTTGAAACTAAAAACTATCCTATTCTGACTGTTGGAAAAGCATGTTAGTATATAAGCAGATAAAGAAACATGTTTTTTCATTTGTCCAATCCTGTCACTAACTCATTGTGAGTTCAAGGGTTAGAACACATCAACTCCACAGATTTCCAATTTTTCTGATATTAGGTGACCATAAAATTAATCATCCGAGTGGAGACACCCTTACCAATGGAGAGGGCCACTATTAAGAATTACACTAACACAACATTCCAAAACAAACCATAGTATATAGTCACTCTACTTTTATATCAAAATGAGGTTGCACCTGCCGATCCCCTGAATCCACCTCTGGTTATAATGGCTGTGTTTGCATTCCCTTGGCTGACTGATTTTATCTAGATGCAGCAGGCATCATTCAGTAAGAGGCAGAACATAAAAGTTTGACTTGTTGACCCTGTGCTGAGACTACTGACAATTTCATTCTAGAAAATCAAGTGAGTGATAATAAAAATTTGTAAATTGACCATGTCTGTATTAGATTGGAAGCATTGTGGGAAAAAAAAAACCAGTAAGTTAATTTTAACTGGGCATAAAGCCCAGTCAGTCGGTACTATGCCAAACATAACATGGCAAAACTACCATCCAAGAAAGATTGCTAATTATAAAGAAAAAAGTAATATATTTTATAACAGGTTTTAATATTGAATCCTCAAGAACTAAGCAGCTAACTAGCCTATGCACTTCCAGCCAGTATGGGAAAGAAGACTGCATGATCTGAGTTAAAGGAGCCTGGTTTTCTATAAAAGAGCTTTGATAGGAGAAAATAGAGTCTTCATTCATTTATTCACTCAACAGATGATGGGAGCTTGTGATGTGCTAAATTTGATCATGTGGGCTAATGATTCAACTGAGTAAAGACACAGCCTTTGACGTGAGGAACTGACCATCTGTTTTCTTCACTGCCTTGTATATGAAACGAGGTGTTGGAAAAGTTATTTACCTTTGTTCAGTTTTGGTTTCCTTAAAGGTAAAATAAAGGGATTGAAACTTCATAATTTCTAAGAGTTGCCATTTTGCTATTTAAATCTCAGGAAATCATAAGTTCTACTTGGATATTGTTAGCCTTTAGATGACTTCACTGTATTGGATAACAATGTTAGGAATGTTTTCAAAACACAATGGCCATGCTACTGTTTTGTTGAGTTTTTTTTTTTTCAATAATAGTTCTGTTTAAAAAAAGGCGTTACCTTTAATCCACGATTTTCTCCTTAAATCAGTCTCCTTGGGCCCATATTTCCCGTGAGATTGTTGGTATTCATGTTTTAATAATACATTAACCACAGTCTTCAAATGCAGATCCCCAGGCTCCCTCACCCCTAGGGTTTTTGTTTTAATGAGTCTGGCATGGTTGACCAAGTGGGTAATGCCCCAGGTTTCCTGGGACTCTTGGGTTTTTAGCAACAAAAGTCTTCATCTCAGAAACCCTTCAGTCTCAGGTTTACCACAACATTACTCGCCCTGAGTGGGGCTAGGGAATTGTATTTCTCACCAGCTCCTGAGTGACGCTGATACTTCTGCTCCAGGGACTACATTTTGAGAACTACTGTTTTGTACCAGTGGCTCTTATGCTTGACTTCCCACTGGACTCCCCTGGGGAGTTAAAAACAATGTGTTTTCCGATCTGTTGATTCTAGAGGCAACTTTGGCACTGGCCAGGTTAAAATCTCAGGTGAGTTCTGGAGTAAATACATTCAAGATAAAGAAGCATTGCTCTAGAGCTATGAAACTGATCACAGAACACTTTGACTGTTAATATCCTGTAATTGTGGCCTCTCCTTCCATCTTTGCTGCCATTGCAATTTAAGACATCTTCATTTCCTGCTTGGACTATTGCATCAACCACGTAATTGCTCTTCCTACCTTTATGTTTCCCACACTATCTCTACTTCATCTATTATACAGCTGCTAGAGTAATCTAGCCAACATAAAATCTTGCCTGTATCGCTCCCTTGCTGAGAATCCAATAGACTTTCTTATATTAGCCAGTGTAACTCATATTATTTGTCCTAAAAGACAACTGCCAAACGCGAGCAACTTACCACAACAAAGGTTTATTCCTTGCTCATGTCGCAGTCCAACAGCTAGTCCCCCGTCATTTGAGTGGAGATGGTAATTCTCCCAACATTTAGTTTCATGATCCCTAGAGCTTCCCTGGAGTCTTCCCCTGGGTCACCGCGTCCATTTAGTCCACTGACAGGTGAATTAAAAGAACATGCAACATCATGCAGGATGTGTCAGATGCTGGACCCTGAAGCAGTGCACATTACTCTCCCCAAGTTCCGTGGGCCAAAACAAATCTGTGGCTCCAGCTAGATGCCAGGGATATGGAAAATGTCCTCCTGTATGTCTCGTGAGAAGATGAAATGGCAGAAAGAATTTACAGTAATGTCTTTGTCATGCATCTGCTAGTGGAATAACAGACACATAGACACACGTGAACACACACAACCATATATACACACTGAGTATAATTTATTGGGTTTCAGAGACTTTTAGTCCGATTATTTCTCATTGCCTTCAGTATAAATCCAAAATTCTGTATCTGACCTACCATGACCTTAAGAACTTGTTCCAGTCTCAGCCTTGCTCCTTTCAACAGACATTCATTACCCCCATTTTACTGTTCCCCAAATGTCCTGCGCTGTCATATAATTTTTGAGAATCCACAAAACATTTCCACCATTTTTTACTTGACCCTTCCCCATTAGATCCTCAGAACTCAGATCAAAATTCAGCTCTCTCAGGAAACTTATTCTGTGCTCCCATGACCTACTGCTTACTGACCTGAAATACATAGTTTCATCTGTTTTATACTCCAGTATTCTCTGACATTCTGAATTCATATACTTTATCTCACTGTATTCCCAGACACAGTCTAGAACATCTTGTTTGGATCTTGTAGGTGACTTTAAAAGTGCTTTTTTCAATATGTCTGACACTAATTTGTTGCCTGGAACATAGCAGACATTGAATAAATGCTTGTTGAAATAAATGAATAAACAATTTAAAAATAATACATGATCCTGACCTTTGAGTAGCCAAGATAATTCCCATTTCAATTTGATACACAGTGACTCACCTGCAACCAGGCTCTTTTGGGGGACATTTTAGACCCAAACCATAATATTCCACCCCTGCACCCCAAAGGATCAAGTCCATCTCTTTATACAAAATGCATTTAGCCCATCTATAAGAATTCCCAAAATATTAACAGTTCCAGTATTGCTGAAAAGTCCAAGTTCAAAGTTTCCTCTGAGACTTAAAGAAAACTCTTAGCTGTGAGCCTTTCTAAAAATCGAAAAGAAAAATAAATACTTCCAAAACACAAGGTCGATTTAACCATTTCCATCCAAAAAGTGTGAAACAGAAGAATACAAAAGCATCAAACCAAAGCAAGATGAAACCCAGCACAATAAACATTAAACACTGCAGCTCTGTGTTCACTACCCAGAGATGGTTGTGGTGTGTTGTGACTACAAAAGGCTTGCAAACCCACCCCTATTCCCTTGCAGTTTACAACCTGCATGGCCTCTCCCTTGCTCTGGTTCCACTCATCTGCAGATGTTCCATGTTCCTGGCATCTCTAACATTCTGGTGTCTCCACTGCACCTTTGGCTTCACTCTCACAACTTCACACAGTGCCCTCTTGGGAGCATAGTGCCTGGCCTCCCAGGCCTTCTTTTGAAATGCAGATGAAAGCCTCTCTCAACCCACAACTCTTACATCCTGCATGTCTGAAAAACCAGCACCGTGGGAATAGAGCCAAGGTCTGTCCCAGCTCAAACAGTAGCCAGGATCCCTTGGACCATAGCTGAAGCAGATCAGAGCTCTTGCATGACTGAACTTGGGGAAACACTTCCCTCTGCAATCCTGAAAGAGCAGGGTGCCCTGAGGCTCTCTTTTCCAGGCAAAGTCTTTCAAAAATGTTTACTGTTTATACCTTTGAGGTCATGATGAATGGGGTCTGGCTAATTCTTGAGATGCTTTCAAGACAGGTGTAAAATACTTGGCTTCTTTTTAATGCTAATTTTTTCAGCAGCCATGTTCTCTTTTCCCCTCACTTTGTAGGTACTTCCTTTCTAGAGAAACTGGAAATTTTTGTCTTTTGACTCTGCCATTTGTTCCTAATTCTTACTGTAAATCCAGCTTAAAAACCCCTAGCAGTATCCTGGCCCCAGCCTAAACTTTGAGCTAACTTGAAATTTCCTCCACCAGCTCAATTAGTCTACTATCCTTAAATTCAGTCTCCAGTAAAGTCTTAGGACATGGACAAAGTAAAAACAAATTGTCTGCCATAGCATATAACACATATATCCTTTAATCCATGGGCAATGGAGTCCTTGCTCTCAATGGAGTCCTTGCTCTCCTTTAGGCTGGCCTTTACTGTCTACATTCATATCAAGATTCTGATACCTTAACTCTGACAAGACTCACCCAGAAGGCTCTTTTTGCAATATTCTAGGGCTTCTCTGTCCTGTATCTGCAAGGCTTTCCAGATTTCTCCAGCAAATCAGCCCCAAAAGTTTGTAAATCTTATATTCAGGTACAATACCAGTGATGTCCCTCTTTCAGATCAATTTCTGTATTAGTGGGACAAAATGCCTGACTTCCAAAACTTAAAGTAGGAAAGCTTTATTTGGGCTTGTGTGTGTCTGTGTGTTTTTAATTCAGTCCATGGTTGGCTGGCTCCATGGCAGAGATGACATGGTAGAAAGGGCATGGCACAGGAAATCTGTTCACCTCATGGTAGCCTGGAGGCAGTGTGAGAGGTGAAGTCAGGGCATGAATACCCCCACCCAGCTCACTCCCCAGTGGTTTACCTCCAATCAGGCCTCATCTCCTAGCAGCACATTTTGCTACTAAACTCATCAATGGATGAATCCACTGATGAATAGAGTGCCCCATGATCCAATTACCTTCCAAATACATGAAACTTTAGGGGACATTTTAGACCAAAACCATAGTATCTTTATTCTCTTTGGCATTGATTTGCTATGTATCATCTTATAAATATATTAGGCATAATTATCTGTTCTTTGCTCAAGGTGTTAGCATGATAAATGCTTAAGAGTTTGTATCAGGAAGAGGATTACAAGATTTTTTTTATTATTTTTTGCATAGTCTTTGGGGATATGCTGCCACAGAAAGATGAAACTCTACATGCGACTATATAAAATACCTTTCTGGAATACTTCTATTTTTCCTTCCGGTTCTATTCTATGTACTCCTTCACCATGCCCTGTGCACTGGAGCTAACCTCTATTGACAGTGTCAACAGATTTTCTTGTCCTCTTCTCACTGGGTTTGTTAATGGGCTGAACAAATAGTAAATCAGAGGACAACAGAAAGAGAGAATTCTGTACATTTATCCCCTGACTCCCTTTCATACAGTTACAACAGGTAAGCTGCTACTCTGTACAAGAAAACAGGTCTTGTAAGTAGACCTCTGGATACAGTTTCTCTTCAGTTTCACTAATAGCTTATTCTTCTGCTGTTGATGTTGGTTCCCTGCATTTGCCAGCCCCATAATGTTTTATTACCCCTCATTAGTTTCCTTTTACTGAGTAGCTGATCCTTTAACCATTTAATGAAAATGCCCTTTCACTAAAATGTCCTACTAGAGAATGAGCATTTCTTCATCAAAGACTGATAAACACAGTAACTATCTGACTAACTAACAACAGATAGTTGGTACTCAGCAGTCAACTGTGAATTTGCAAATAGGACCCATACTTAATCCTTTTTCACAAGCTACTAATGCTGGAAAATTGCTAAAGACCAGTGCACAAGTCATCATTCCTTCAGTTGACTTGAAGATCTCTTTGCATATACATTGCCAAACCATAACTTTTTGTAAACAGTGTTGCAGTATAAGAGGTGTGTACTGGTGCTTTCTAGATTCAGAGTTAGGATTAGGAGTGCTGTCACACTGAATTGGAATCTCCAGGCTCACAAAAATTACCCAGAGTTGTCCTAATGTAACCTTCGGAATGTTGATGTTTTGAAGGCATGGAAGTTGAACATTCACACAGCTATCCTAAAATGCCTCATCTGACTGGATCATTGATACTTCTCTGTTTAATTATTCACTAGAATGGATTTATATCCAGCCTTGCTTACTCTCCATGGATGTATGAATGTTTAAAAATAATTATGTTCACTAATGCATATTAACACATGGCAATTAACTACTCATATTGCAAATGTAATGAACAATTGGTGAAAAATTTGTTCCTCTACTTACCATCTGTCTCAAAAAGTTACTCTCTAAACTTCAGTTTTCCAAAATTATGAAAGATGATAATAGTTTCCACCTCATATGTTATTGTGAAACACAAATTAATTAGCCTCCTTAGCACAATTAACTCATAGAAACACTAAATGAACATTAATTCTGTAATGGTATGTGTCTCTCTTTTCCTCGTGATAAATTGTAACATAACAGTGCTCCCAAACTAGAAATTTTCTTCCATCACTATCAGGCTGCCATGTCTATTTCCACATAGTCACTGTACATACTTCTGGTCCTCATCACACCCTAAGACACCACAATCTAATTCCAGCTCTTCAAGGTGTGAACTCAAGTCAGAGCTCCTAATCTCTGCTTAAACTAATGATGTGACATTTAGAAATATGTCATTTCCTCCTGCCTTAATTGCTCAGAAATTTGTGGAAGAAAGGCAAAGGCCTAGTGAGTATCATCAGCACAGGTCTGGGGTGCTCAGTGGCAGAGTTCTTGCCCAGCAGGCCCTGGGTTCTGTCCCCAGTACTCAAAGAAAAAATAAAACATACAATATAAGAGGTCACATATTGTCATGTGTTGTAGGATTTCATTTATATGAAATGTCCAGCGTACGTAAATGCTTAGAAAACAGAGTGGTGGTTGTTGGGGATTGTGGGAAAGCGCACATGGAGAGTGAATGCATAATGAGCATGGAGTTTTCTTCTGTGGTGATGAAAACTTTGTGGAACTAAGCAGAGGTGATGGCTAAACGTGTGTAGGTATCAATCCCCACTGTTATGTGAATTTTCATTTCAATTTTAAAAATCATAAGAAATGAAGTATATTATTGCTTGCAAATAAGATAGTTACAACTCTAAGAAAGTACATAATCACCGAGTCTCAGCACTGCTGTACACCAATTGCTTTTATCTTCTAGCTTTTGTTCACTAACATTTACTTTTACCATGCTGAACTCAAAGTTCTATTCAGATTTTCTGACAGTTTCTTCCAGTAGTCAATTATTATAGGAACAACAGATGTGTCCTTTAAGGAAGCAAGTGTTTCATTTAACTGATACTCCAGGAAAAGTACTCATCCATAATTTGCTTTTCTTGCAATAATCTCTTTGGATGAGTAAGTAATCAGGATTAAATCTAATTAAGCAAAATCAGTTGGAAAACCCTCTTTCTCTATTTTACAAAAAAAAGTATAAGATTTATACCATTTAGTGCTAACACATTTTGAAGACTACTCAGTGAAACAATTTGGGCCTAGAATTTTCCTTGTCAGAATATTTTTAATTACACATTTGATTTCTCTAAGAATTATAGATTTCTATTAAACAGATCAAGATATTTTTACTTCTTTTGTCAGTTTTACTAGCATGTAACTTCATCTTTAGTCTGCTTCATTTAAAAAATTTTAATATTTTCTTTATGGTTGATTTCTCCTTGATCAATAGATTTTTTTAATAAACATATTAATTTCTAAATATTTGGAGATTGTTCCAGAGGTCTTTCTTAATGATTTTTGTTTTAATTTTATTTGAATAGAGAAAGTACTTGTATTCAATTTTATATAAGCAAGATATAATCATCAAACTCCAGAAGATAATAGTGATATATAATGGTTGAACTCAGGCCTAATTTCCAGTTTTTCCAAAATATCCTTAGAGCATGGGAATTTAGGTCAGAAATAGTCATTGAATGACTTTTGGTCATGTTTCTTTAGTCTTCTTCAATATGGAAAAGTTGCTCAAAATTTTCTTGACTTCCCACCCTTGACACTGTTGTTTACAGAACAGTATTTGGTATAATTGTCCTTGGTTAGTACCATATTTGTCTAATTTTCTTGGGTTTGCATCTGGATGACACAGCTGGCAGGAATATCACAGGTGACTCTGTAGTCTTTTTACCTCCTGTTAGATGAAGCATGATACTCATTTTTTTTGTCTCTCATACTGTACACTTTTGTCTCTCATACTGTACACTTTGATCATTTGATTAGGATCCTGTCTGCCAGTATTTTTCACTATCAAATTATTCTTTTCCCATTTGGAATCACTATGTATTTGGTAAGCAGCTTTTGAAAGTAATAAATATGCCATCTTCATCAAACTTTTAATTCATTCCTTTATTTGTGTCTTCATGGTTCCTTACTTTGAATGAATTAGAATCTACCACTCTCTGTATTTATTTTCATGCTCACATTATTCCTACTCCGACCAAGAAGAGCTTACACACTTTTTGACAGGTTCTTTTTGTCCTAAGATTTTGCATTCCTTGACAGAATTCCACCACTCTAAATGTTTTTGCTACCTTGGGACACAACAAGATATCTTGTTTTGTACTTTCCCTAATACAGCCCTGCAATTAGCCATTGGAGAATCCTAGTCCCGTATAGAGGAAAATAGTATTTGGAAGGCAAGATTTGTGCTCTAGTTCTGCTACTTTTGCAGTGATATTAGTCGTAAGTTCTCTCAGTAGTTGGTGCTAGGAAATATGTGTGTGTGTGTATACACTTAATTACCCACACTCATTCCTATATTTATTATAAACCATGTGCTCATGGTTTATAATGCCCATTCTTTCTGGAGTTCATTCCACTTTTTTTTTTCTTTTTTCTCTTTCATCCTACTTTTTTCTCTTTCTAACATTCACCCAACTTTTTCCTTGGTCTCTGCCACATTAGCTAAATAACATCTCCTTGCTCTGCTCAGGCTCTATGCCCCACATGTTGGCCTAAAAACTGCTTGTAGTAGGTCAGGTGATCATGACCTCATTGGCATGCTTCCTGTCTCTTGGGGAGCTGGTCCTTTGTTGCCTGTGTCTGGTGCCTGAAGGGCTGCTTTATGAATTTAGCTATGTTGGGTTGCTCTTCACAGTGGGAAGACAGATTAGCTAACAGGTATTTGATGAATGGGAGAGTTCATCACAATAAGTTTTCACTTTACTCAAGTTTATATGGCAAACATTAGTCACACAGACTGTGAAAACAATACAGACCTGTATTGACAAGGAGAAAATGAAAGGGTTTAGAAATAGCTACACCTATGTAAACTTTAGCATTTTCTACTATGTGATCTTAGCCAATATCACAGATGGTCTTAAGCTCAGTTTCTTCTCTTCTAAAGTGAGGAGATTAGGGGGAAATGAAGGATATAATGTTTGTGAATTGGCAATGCAAAACACAGGACAGGGGGTCTCTAAAAGTTAAAAGTGCATTTTTCAAATACTTCCATGAAGTCTATTAAATATATTTTGAAAGGATAAAGGTTATCCAATATGATACACTGAAATTCTTCCTCAAACATTTTCTCACGATTCTTATAAGTTCTAATGTTCATTTTTTTAAAGAAATATTTTATAATTTTAACATCAGCATTTATCATGTCAGCTACTGCTGAACAATCAGTCTCTGGGGTAGAATATGTCAACTTTTAAATAGTATGCAGACACAGTTAGGTTCAATTTTGAATAAGAAGTTAAAGTACTTCAGTCACCCTGAATCTACAAGATACTTTCAAGTCAGGCAAGATGTCAATTGCCAAGTGAGCACTAAGCATTCCCTGCACTTGGTAAGTTTCATACTTGTTTTTGTTCAACTGGTTACTCATAACTATTCATCATGACTGAATCTTGAAAAGATGTTGCATATATAGCATTTCCAACTTTGGAAATCATTTTCTGTCTTTCTGAAAATAGATGAAGTCCTTTATATAATAGTTAATATATATTCATGCACACCCTCATATATACACATACACACCGGGTATTGCATAACAAAACATGATTATTTGATATATAAACCTATTATTTGGCTTGGTGTCCACATTTCTAGGGGACACCTGTTTGCTATAGCTCAGCATAGTGATCTGGCATCCAGCTGTCCCCAAGTCCTGCTGATGAACAGAATTAATCTACTAATAACTCTCAGGCTGGGTAATTCCTGCAAAGCTCCATTGTGCAGGGAGTCCTAGGCTAACATTCTAAAATTGCTAACCAGCCACTTGGAACTGTATGCTCAGGAGCTCCTTTTGCGTGCTGCTCTCAAACAAAGCACAATAGATGTGTGCATGTGTGTGTGTGTGTGTGTGTGTGTGTGTGTAAAGAAGAAAGAATTTATTCAAAGCTGTGAAGAAATGGAGGGACCTCATTTTACTGAAGTCACTACCTTTCCACTCCTTTCCTTCCCTGTGGAAGTAAAACTGGACCCCAGCCTCCTGGAATCAGCATCTGTCCATTCATTTGAGCTGAGGAAAGGAGTGGGTAGTAATTTACATCCTAAAGAAGTTTAGAGAATCAACTTGTCTCTAACGGAAAAATTTCTAAAATTTTAAAGCTTCATTTTTCTCTGGTGCTTAAAGGACCTCACATTCATCATAGTGGAATTGATTTTCTCTTTGTGTCAGACTCCTAATTACTTCCTGTTCTTACTTTTGACTTTACCTAAAATACAACATGTTCACACACATTTTATCCAGCATTTTGTGTGTGTGTGCATAGATTAGGCAGAGCAGAGGAGTGAGATAGGAATTTCTACATCTAGTCAGTCCACCATGTTGCCTCTATAATTATCAAGAGGTGTCTCAAATGTTAAGGATATGCAAATATTGTGCTAACTTTATGTCCACCCCAACCGTAAGAATTTTACCCCTTATTTAAATTCCTATGTTCTGTATCAGTTTTTACACACTTAATCACAAACTTCCTTGAATTCATGTATTTTCATTTGCCTGTCCCCCACCATCCTCCAAACTTTGGTTTTAGCTCATGAAACAGTGACTGAATGTAGGGAACTAGGACTCTGACCATTGGCCAAAATATGATCTGAGTGTGGAGGAACATTCTTTTTTTTTTTTTTAATTTTGAAGAAAATAAAACAAATACAAAATAAAACAAATATTCAATCAAAACAAAACAAAGAATGTGATACAAGACTTCAAAACAAAATAAAAATAAACCAACAATGGTTACCATGTTGCCCCTTGCTATCTTCAAAATAACTTCCCATACCATCAGGCATATTAAAATCAAACACAACAAAACAGAATAAAACCAATCAAAACAAAACAGTGAAAGCAATACAGGACTTCAAATCAAGGCAGTTGAAATACCACAGTGGCTACCGTAATGCATCTTGTTATCTTCAAAGTAGCTGTTTATATCGTCAGACATAATAAAAACAAACAAAACAAAATAGAATAGTCAAATCAAAACAAAACAATGAACATGATACAAGACCTCAAAACAAGATGAAAGGAAATCAATAATAGCTACCATAATGCCTCTTGTTATCTTCAAAATAACTGCCCATACCATCAGGTATAATACAATTAAATAAAATGGAATAGAATAAAACCAATCAAAAGAAAACAATGAAAGCAATACAGGATTTCAAATAAGACTGTAGGAATACAACAGACATTCTTAAAAATCCAGTGACTGCAGCCTGCAGTGCTTCTATGAGCTGGTCTGCAAGAGAAGGATGTCATAGTGTCCTGAGAGTTGCAAGGAGATCTTTGGCCACAGACCCTAATACTTCTGTCTCCCTCCTTAGCTTCTCATTCATTCATTTGTATCAACTCCTAAACACTCTTCAGATTATAGATTTTTTTATCTGTATACTGTGCATGGAAAAAGTATAAAATAACCTTCAATACAAGATGTGAGAAGCTGCTGATGGGGCAGATGGCTTATACAAGAGGTGCAGACATAACAGAAGCTCTGGGACAGCATGGACCTAAGTACAAGCTTGTGAAGATGAACCTTCTGCATGTGTAACTCCACATTACCCAGAATACAGCTCAGATTCAATTCAGGATAGAGTCTAACAATGACAGGCTACCAGATATTGTCTAATTGGATTCTTATCATAATCTCATTAGAAATGAATTATTATACGTGTTGTACATATCTTACATTCATTCATTCATCCATTCAACAAACATTAATTGGGTTCTCTTTGTGGAACAAGTCTGAACTAGGCAGGAGGGTTCGGAGCTGAGCAGACAGACAAGGTTAAGTAGGTTACCCATAGATCTCACCACACCACCATCAGGGCCAGTGTCTGTATTTAGATACAGATCTACCTAACTACCAAAATGTTCTGTTCTGCTTCCCAAATGTTGCAAATGAACCTCTGTAATTGGGGCATTATTAGTTTTCTTCCTTTTTTCTTGCTTTTATTTTCTATTTGCTTTTTTTCCTAGTCATCTCCTGTCCTAAAATTGCTTTCTTTTTATGAAATGACCTTTAGTCAGATTAAAATTTTCAACAGAAATCTAAAGTGCTGCAATCAGGAAATCCCAGTCAAGCCTCAAGTATGGCTTCATATATTTTAAGAAATTCAGAAAAAAATAAAAATTCAAAAGATTTGTACATTTACATTATACCTTTTTTTTCCTTAAAGAGCTCTAAACTCCTCCCTTTTCATTTCTTCCTTTCACTTCTCTTCACAATATACAGGTTTGTACTTATTCTGGCTCTGAAATGGAAATGCCTTAATCTTCAACTTCTTTGTTCTTGTCTTTTCTACTTGCTCACATCTATTTTTTGCTCTGCTTCCCAAACTAAATCTTCAGATTTCTTCTACTGTTAGTCTATTCCTATCCTTCAAACATAGCTTCTCTATGCTTCTTTAGTTTTTAAAATTCTTTCTTCACAAATAAATTGCCTTTTTTCTAAAGCATTTTGAAGATTTTCCTGTGGTAAGGGAATGAAGACATAAGGGAAACCTTTAAAACTTATGTATCAGTGGTTTACAAAAGCTTCCTGCGGCACTTAAAGGGAGTTATTTCTCATTCCAGTTTATGCTGACACATAGTTCAAAGAAGAAAGCAGAATATTTTTGCTCATCAGTTATTTCAGTAAAGATTTAGGATCACTCACTGTCCGCAGAGTTACTAGAAGGGCTGGTTGAACGTGTTATCAGAAGCCAAGTTAGCATGACTCCAGCCCAAATACCCCTCTTTTCATTACCTGACTTTGAGAAGAGTGTTGTCTAACTCTTGGTTTACCTGTTAGGATAGCAGTAACACCTTTAGTTGCTACTAATTCCTTACAGTGACACACTTATTGGTATCACATGGCTTGGTTTGTGCTTTTTTTTTGTTGTCATTGGGGGTTTTTGTATGTTTTCACTATGTAGTTCAAAAAGGGCACTGACAAGGAGATTGAACAGGATTGTTGGGGAATAGAGAGGTGAAGGAGGCAAGGAGAAGTGACGTGTGTAGGGGTAACGGTGTGAGTTGGGTCAGTGTCTTGAATAATCGAAGAATGAATTCATGGACAAAGGAGGTAGACAGGAGGAATGCTTATTAAGAAGAAAGAGTCAAGAAGGGACCTAATAGTCAGGAAAGGACCAGAAAGTGGGTTTCTGCAAAGACTACTTGTCTGGGAGTTTTTATACCAAAAATTGAACACTGGGAGTCAAACTAAGGCCAACTTATGGTACTAAAACAAGCTTACTTAAACTAGGAATGGGTTGATGAGGAGTAGAGGCATGTAGCAAATGTATGTCTGTAAGAGGCTCTTGGCCTCTATCCTATCTAAGTGGTTCATTAAAAGAACAAAGTGAGACAGAAAAACACTTTCCAGATAGGACGGCAGTTGTCTTAGTGGGCATCAACACCTTGTTTGTTACATTTTGAATTTAATTGCCTTCCTGGTTCCTGTTAACTCTTGACCTCCTCGGGCTCCTACTTATGTGACCAAGTCTGGTCATCCTTACTCTATATTGGGCCCAGACCTTCCAGTGCTGCCTGCTGTCTTTTATCTAACTTGACTATCTATAATATAAGGTACCTCAGGGACCCTTGAGGAAACTGGAGGATGAGGTATGCAAGATGCAAACGGATTACACAGAAAGGAGAGTGGTGGCTGGATAGTAATTTCCAAATTGGAGTGCAAAAACTGGGAGAAAGTTCGATATGGGAGTCTCCAGAGACTGGATTTGCAAAACAAGAGAATCAGCACACAGGCTGCTGATGCTGAAGGCCCTTGGTCACTCAGCTAATGTGGCATAGCTCCTGGGCTGTACACTCACGGCAGTGGCTACCAGATAGTGGGGTTGCCCTTGTATGTTAACAAGAATAACCCCTTCATTTCATCAGCTTTATATACAGACACCTTCCCCACAGCCAGTATATTTTTATGGGGTTTCATATATTCCTGAGTTTTTCCAACTTAAGGGAGAAAATCAAACATAGTATCCTTTTTGTTGAAATTTTAGGATTTAATATTCAATGAGCAGCAAGTTCTCCAATGTGAAAGATAAGTTGATCACATTCAATATTTGTACACAGAAACTTTAAAAATTGGGTTTCAAATTCTTTCAAGATAAAAAAGCTCCACCAAGATCTGCTAATCAAACTTAGCAACTGCATCATCCTCTTCTTCCTCTTCTTCCTAGATACTGCAAAGCATCTACTCCTTTTCAGGACACAAGATGGATGAAGTCATGGGATGGCAAAACTTTGTATTTTCTTCCCTGTCACTGGCAATTTTACCTCCTCTCCTGTATTTCTTACACTTATTTTATTTTATTTTATTATTTTATTTTTGATACCAGAAATCAAACTCAGGACTTTGCACTTTCCAGGCAGGGGCTTGTGCCACTGAGCTATATTCCCGGCCCTCTTACACACTTTAATCTTCAGGCTT
Source organism: Cuniculus paca (assembly GCA_004365215.1). Classification (NCBI taxonomy): domain Eukaryota; kingdom Metazoa; phylum Chordata; class Mammalia; order Rodentia; family Cuniculidae; genus Cuniculus; species Cuniculus paca. The sequence goes on from RJWT010004628.1 coordinate 23,676, forward strand.
TCATTTGCTCTCTCATGCTCCTCTACTGTCTTAGTTACTTTTCTCATTGCTGAGACAAAATACCCAACACCCAAAGTGAAAAGAAGAAATCTTTATTTAGCTTACAGTTTGTAGAGGTTTCAGTCCATAATCAGCTGGTTCCAAGGCAATGTAGCACATGACAGAGAGGCAACAGCTCATGGTGGCAGAAGACAGCAAAAGCAACCACAGAGAGCAAGACAAGACTCTTTCTGTCCCTTCTAATTTATCCAGTCTACCAGGATAAAGGTGGCGCCTACTCAATCAGTGGACTGACCTGGAAGTCACCCATCTTTAATCCTAGCATTGCACTACAAATCAATTGCACACTTTAGATTCAGTCACCTCTGAAAAAAATCCTATGACCACATGAGGCATTGGAGGGACATCTAGACACAAACCAAATAAGACAACTCAACATGTTGCTGTTCATTAATTGGCTAGGTATAGATACAGTAGCTTTAAAAGCATTGTATTCTTCCCAAATGTCCCTTTACCACCCTGCTTCCTATCTGTAAGAGATGTTAAGATATGAGTGTGGTTCTACTGAAGGGACTCTTTCCTTACAGTGTGTTGTGGCATCCTGCACTCTGCTGATTGCTTTCTATGTGTGGTTTTATAGAGAATGGCCATGATGTCAGTTTAGGTCTGGTGTGAGTTCTTCCATTACTGATTTAGCATCCTTGCTCAGGAATTTTCCCCTCTGACTCATTTTTACCTGGAATGGTTGATTGAGTGGTAATTGGTTACACCTGTTGAGTCAAGTTATTTTGAGAACTAGAGAATATACATTTTGAAAGTGTCAGAAATTGTCCAGGACTGAATCTCCGTGTTCTTCGCATCTCTTTGGGGACTAAAAAACACAGTGATTCTAGAGGAAGCCACCCTGGTTCCCAAGAGGGTTGTAGAATTTTAAGTTCTTTACAATGTAGGAGAGACCCAGCAAAAGCAAAAGAGGGATACTTTTTCCTAAGCCGCATGAAGGGTTTCCTGACAAGGTTGGTCTTTACCCCTGAAAATGCCATGCACTTTTCTGACTCAGCCCTTGAGTCATGCTGTTGGAGGGTGGCATAAAAATGTCACCCCCAAATATGCCACTTTGACATAAAGATTACTCTGAGCTAAAGGCAACTGAAAAACAGCAGATGCAAGTAGGGCATTGTAATAATCTTTCCCTTTGTTTCCTGAAAGTTGTGAAAGATGCCCTCTTTGTCCCAGGAGAAGCAAAACATTCTGAATAAACAGACCTTGCAGAAATAATTCTTCTTTTCCTCTGTCCTCCCTAGAGAATTTATTTTTCCATAATTGCCCCCAGGTTCAATCTCATGCAAAAGCGTGTAGGTTTGCCATTTGAGTCGTCATTTCTTTATAAGAGTTCTCATGTCACATAAAATATATCAAAGTTGAATTCTTCTCTCCTGTTAATCTTTGTATGTCAATTTAATTCCGGGGCCCAGTTTGTTCCTTAAACAAGTAGAGGTAAAATTTGCCTCCCCACACTATTCACCCACCACACACACACACATACACACACAGATGAGAACTGCTTTCCTGTCGTCTGCCTAAAAATTCTCCCATTCCCTCAAAGTTCCCATACTTCTCTCTACCTTAATTCCCAGGTTTAAGTTCACTCTGTTTTACATTCTTATTTATCACTTGGTGGAAAGCATATAACTCTCCTATCTCCCCTAGGCTCCTGGGTAAATATTCAGCCCTCTGCTGCTGCCCCCACTCCTGGTACTTGTGACTCCCCCACCACACAGAACCACAGAACGGTAGGGCTACAAAGGCCCATGGACTTCTTCAGGCTCCTTGTCCTGAAGGGTAAAACTGTAACTGAAATCTGCCAACAGATTCAGTGCTCTTCTGACCTGATGGGAAGCACAACGTTCATGAAGAGAGCATCTTTCTTCTAACCTTGAGAGCATTGACCACAGTGAATATAAAAACCTTCCCACTAATGTTGTGTCTTCGTTACTTTTCTCTCCTTGCTGGGACAAAACACCTGACACCTAAAGTGAAGCAAGGAAAGGTTTATTTAGCTTACAGTTTCTGTGGATTTCAGTCCATAATCAGCTGACTCCAAGGCAGGGTAGCATGGCACTGGGGCAACACTTCAAGGCAGCAGCCAGAGCAAAAGAGCAAAACACAAGCCTCTTCTCTACCCTTATATTGCACACAGTCCACCCTACCCCACTTTCAGGGTAGGTGTAACACTCACAAAATGTCCTTGCCCTTCTTTGCACAGGATGAGGATATTTACAAAGTAAAAACCCTGGCTCCCTGCTGAGTCTCTCAGTTGAACTTCTAAACTGCTCAAGTTGACACAGTGTATCAACCATAACAGGTTGCTACAAAATCAATGGGAGCATTTGGATTTGTCCTCCAGCCAATTCATTTATTCAGCAATGTTTACTAAGCACCTAAAATGTGCCAGGCACTCTACAGGTGGTGAGAATACAGCAGTGAATAAAGCAAACAAGATCTCGATTCCATGGGAACCCAAGCAAGAACTTGAAGAAGGCAGCTGGAGATTTAGCTCAGCAGAGTAAGCACCTGCCTCACAAGCATGAGGGCCTGAGGTCATGAGTTCAATCCCCAGTACCAAAAACAAAACAAAACAAAACAAAACAAAACAAAAGAACTTTGAAGAAAGTAAGGGAAAAATATTATATAGAAAAGTAAGTTGGACAGAAAACCTTGGACATACAAAGGCCCTGAGGCAGGGGTGAATTTTGTGGCTTCAGGAAAGGCAGGAAGACCTGTGTGAGTGCAATGAATTATCTGAGGTCAAGAGCAGTAGGAGATGGGACAGAGGAAATCACAGGCAATTGCAGGGACTTTGGTCTTTTCTCTGAAATGGAGCACCAATGAAGATTTTTGAAAGAAAATTGATATGATGTGTTGTAGGTTTTAAATACCTCATTCTGGCCAGTGGGTTAAGAATACAGCATAAGAAGATAGTGACTGCAACCAGGATTTGTACAGTGTAAGTCCTGGCAGTGTTTTCTCATGGATCAAATGTGGACTGAGAAACAGTGACAGGTCACAGAGCCAAGTGTCCAAAGCGCCATTCCAAGAAAAATAGAATCAACAAGGTGAAAGCAGAAACCCAGGGTTCTTCTTTTCTCAGATTCTCACTGTTGCTCTAAAGTGACACTAAATGGGTTAGTTGCTGCTAGGTTTTTATCAAAGCCATGGGTACTGAGGTGTGAATGACTTACTGATTTTCACTTCCTAGATAACACTTAGTTCGTCGATTTTCACTCATGCACAACCTGATTTGTCCAGCTTCAAATGGAACAATGTGCCTGGGAGAGTTTTGAACAGACTTGATGCTGTAGAGGGTGGAGCCTAAAAACAATCTAGGCTTCCAGGTCTTACCAGTATATTACACTTCATCAGTGTCATGCAGTACTAACTGCTCACAAACCGTTTATTTGGCACATATTTTCAAGACATTTATGAAGTTCCTGGTATTGGACACTGAGGATATAAAGATAGACCAAATAGGTATTATGTTGGTCTCGTGGAGCTCACAGGTAATTGGGGTGGACAGTAAGACCACACAGATAAATATGTGAGGACAGAGTCTGGTCAGGGACTGTCCAGAGGCCAGAAAGCTGCAGGGTATGAGAGATGAGGTAACAAGTAGATACGGTCATTCCTTCCCCACTTCTGCAAAGCAGTTCTCTACCCTGTGACAGTCTCAGAAAATATTCAAAACTAAAGGGAGAGATCAGGAAATAGAAAATAATTTTATATTACCAAATGATTGGTAACATCAGTAAGGTGATCTAGGTAAGTGTACAAAATTTCCTCCATATTCAAAAATCAATGATGGTTAAAATACACAAACTTTAAAATTTTCAATGTAGTCTTAAAAATACTATATAAATATTCCCAGAAGTCAATTTTATCCTCTAGACATTATCTTTGTTTTTATAATGAATAGATGAATTAAAAATACATTCTTTGGTTATATAAAAAGATATAACCAGAAAACTTCACATAGCTGGGATGACAGAAGTATAACATCATGCCTGGTTTCCTCTTGATAGTTTTTCAGACTGTTACTAGGAGGAATTATAAAAGAGATAAAATATGTTAAATTTACTTTCTTTATTTGTAGGTGCCTAGAAATAAATTAGATTCATGTTAGTTAATTTTATGTGTGCTTTTCAGAAAGAATTATTGAGATACGTGTTAGCATCCTGCCACCCTGTGGCTGTAAGTGGTACTACAGTTATGTCTTGGAATTCTTATGAGCACCCCACAGTATTAGAAATGCAGTTAGGATTAAGAATGAAATAACCTTTGAAAAGAACTGAAAGCATAAGGAAGTGTTCCAGACAAAACTGTCTTTCATTCTAAAAAACAAACTTCCCTTTGAGTTAGGACTTCAAACAATGTTTCATTTTATATCTACTGCTTTAAATGTTAACATTCCTAACAGATATTTCCCCAGTGGACAGATTCCAAGAATAACAAGCTAACATCTTAATAAGCAAAACATTTTCCATTTGAATGAACAAAAACATATGGTAAGATGGAGCTGGAAATTTTCTCATTTTAATATGCTGATCACAAAACTGATCTTTAAGTACCAAGGTGAGCTTGATATTTCAACTGGAAAGGTGAGCAAAAATGTGGAAGACTCTAGGTAGCTCTCGAGCTTCAGGGGAATAAAGCTTCTTATCCCCAAAGTTTTCTACACCTACTCTCAGCCTGACTTAATCCTAGAGGCACATAATAGGTTTTTATTTTCATACTGTAGCGTTCATGCTAGAATCCTACATTTCATTAGACCTGTAACACAGAACATTCATAAAAGATGGAAGGACCGGAAGGCTTATTCTGAATGTTTCCCCTCCAATATTTCACCCCTTGCTAGGCAAAAGCCATCTTCAGTGTGCAATAATCAGAATAGTCCACCACAGTCACCCCCAATAAACAGTGCCCAAAACATGAGCAATCTCTGAGGACCATCATGGTACAAGGACCTGTACTGTTACAGAAGCAATAAGTCAGTGACACATCTAGCACTTCCTTCCAACAACCATCAAACTTCAGAGGTCTGGAACGATCTCAAGAGTTTGCTGTAGTTTGTTCATCCGACTCGAAAGCCAGCATTAACGTGCCAATACGTACATTTATAAGTTTGATTGGTGAACTTACTGACATATAAAAGGTAACTTGAGCTTGTGTCAAATTACTCTTTACTTCAGTCTTGAATAAAGACTGGATTGTGATTTCATGATGTACATTGACCCTTATCCTTGCTTTCATGTTGACTCCAGGGCTCTGCATCTCCTTCTTTTCCTTTTCCCTACTTTTGTTTTCTGCTTTCAGTTCCCACAAATGTCCTTCCCATTTGCTCCCTCGGGCATCTTCCATTTCGATTCTATCACAATCTGACATAGGTCTTCTGTAACACTGGATTAAAAAGAAAAAATAAAGATCCCAGTGGGAATCATAGGTAAATTCACCATAGGTTGCAGGAGGTCATCCCAGATCTTCAGTCTGTTTCTCCTCCTCAACATTTGCTTTGTGGTCAGAATGGTGGCATCAACCAATCTGACCTTTTAAACTGTCAAACTGGTTTATTGAGCGCAAAGGCCTTCAAGAGTCATATACAAAAATTACAAACAATATTGGTTAAGCCAGATTTTTAAAGACTGCCAACACTGATGAAATGGCTGAAAAAAACTCTCTTGGAAAAAAAAAGGAAGAAAGGAAACAAGACAGGGAGAGAGAGACAGTAGAGGAAGAGGAGGGAGGAGGGAAGATCTTGAGCCTCTGCATAGAAATGATCATTCACTGACTCCTTACCTGATGTTCTGTACTAAGCTGTTAATCATCCTGGTTATGCTGAACACTGAGAAACTCTTTTCGCAAATGAATTTTGAACACTTTTCACATATGAATGTGAATCCTTTTTGACAACATGCCCTACGTGTTCTAGACATTTCACATGTGGCCTCTTACTCTTCCTAATGGCCCTGGGAAGTGAGTACTGCTTTATTTTATATTTTTTTATTTCATTTCATTTCATTTTATACATGAGAAAACTAAGCTACTGAGAGACATAAAGCATCTTGCCATAAAGCTGATTTGAAACTAGGTAAATGACTGCCCACAAGGAAACAAGCCCAAGGGATTCAGGAGCATGTTGCAGGGAGAGGATCCTAGGAGGAGGCCCCAGGGTGGACCCAGCCCTGCTATCCACCTAGGACTCTCTGGGTGCGTCTCTCAGCCTGGAGTCGCATTCCTCCTCCATTCCTTTTGTTGTCTTTTGTCTTCTTTCTCAGTCCATCTTTTTTCCCTTTGTGGGTTGGCTTCCTCTATTCTCTCTCCTTTCCTAAATACTATTCTACACTTTTTTTACAGTAACTTCTTCCTCCCCTTTCCCCCTAATCTGAGAAGTGTGACATGCAGGCACAAACAATGCCAGGCGGTGGGTAAGTGTGCATGGCCTGAGGTTGACCCTTGCTCCTCTGCTCTTCAGCTGTGAGACACTGAGCAAGAACTTAGACCTAAGTATCACGTGCCCTGTCTGCAAACTCTAACAAGCTGAGCTGCACCAGGGTGAGCTGAAGACTAAAAGGTCTGACAACTGTAAAAAGCCTTGGTCCTACCTGGCTCACAGCAACGATACTGAGTTAGCACCTGCTCTCACCCTCCACCCTTCCTCTCCTCTTCCTCTTCTCTCCTCTCTCCTCTTCATCATCACTACCATCACCATTAAATGTTATTAACTTAGGAAACTTTTTAAAGTATAAATGTTGAAATGCCTTTCCTATTTAAATTTTCCTTCCACCTTCTAAAGGGCGAATTGCTCCAGGGAGGTGACCTCTCTTTTTGCATGCTAGAGATTAGCAGAAGCTAAGTAGTTGCTATTATAACCCAATCTCTAGTCTCCAGTGTAAAGTTGGCGAAGTACAAATTTAGAACAAATTGGTACATTAAAGGTCAGTTCCTCAGTGAGGACTCCGATATATTGCTTTTTGCTTTAAAGTGGGGCATGAACTGAAAAGGGATGGTTTGTGAGGCATCTGGTTACTACAGTCCTTGGCACTTTGCAGTGACCCCAGGTTCTCAGGACATGCTGAGGAGGACCTGAAAAAGCTGAGTGATGCATCCTTGCCGCTGACTTTCAATCCCCTGGTGCCTCCAGTCCACTGTGGCTTTGCTTAGTTCAGTCTACTTCTCGGACCTCTTGAAAGGAAGGGAGAAACATAAATGCACCTTTTAGAAACATGCAAGATTAAAGGGCACAGAGTTCGGGGAGAAAGGAAGATAACAATAACTGTTCACAATAAGACTCTCTCAATTAATGAGGATAATTCTCATTAAAATAATTAAAATACTGTGTCCTTGACTTGGCTTCATTAGAAAAATACAAACATAGGTTTACCCATTAAATCCCCCTTATATCTGGGCTAACTGACTTAATTCAGTCATATCATATTTTTGATTTCTAAATTTCCTACTCTATACCCAAATTCACCCAGGTATTAGGGAACCCTTTTGACATTTCCTCATATGTTCCCAGGATATTCAGCACTCTTTTCATCTTGCTCCACTCCCTGAATCCCCCTATTTCTATTTAGTGATAGAAAAATTGAATAAGTAGATTTTTCAGAGTCAGACCAATGGTTGGAACATAGTTCACAAATCAAAATGCTTACCGAATTTTGCAACCTTCTGTAGAAGGCATTTGCCTTTGATCACTGCAGCAGTGCCATGCATGAAGTCTTTCCCCTTTAGAATCCATGAAGGAGAAAACCATTCTGGTAAAATCTCTGAACAGCCTGTGAAGACTCTGAGATCTGCCAGGCGGACACTCTCGCATGGAAAGATGAAGGTGGCCCCTAGGCTTTATTACTGCTATTGTTGTTCCAACCACACTGCTACCATTCCCCTCACAGTCTGTCAGAGGGTACTTGATGGATTCCGTGTTTATATTTCTCATGACATTTCCCCACTATTACTTTGGAATAATAATAATTTGGAGGCCTTTACAACTTTTTCTCAGAATTTGATCATAAATCATTCATGTGTTATAGCCTTGCATGTTCATTATTTTCCATTAAAATCTAGTCCATGTTGCTTTTGCAAAATGATATGATCTAAAAAATGATGTGCAAGCTGACTTGCATGAGGCAAGTGACTCTTGGTCACAGAGGATGCATGCTTGATAGGTGAGTCTGCTTTGGACCAGGTTAACAATTAACCTGGATATCAGTACAAATCTCCAATCAGCCTCCACTGTCTGGACAAAATGCATTAAAAGAATCTGGAAATATTGGTTCAAAGACAAAGAACTAAGATTACTCTTTGCTCTTAATAAATCCCCTGAGCTTACAAAAGACAAATCCTCCTAAGAAGCATTCACCTCTCCTTTTGCTGGGTTTATATCATGTCTTAATAGTATATATATATATATATATATATATATATATATATATATATATTGAGTCATTCAGCACATAGCTACAGTGGCCATCCTGGGGAAGGGGGTGTAAGGTTACAGACACAGAACCACTATTTCTGTTTTGACATTACTAATTTAGAATTTCCATCTATCAGAAAGCAAATGGTTTTTGTGCTGACTCATAGGTAAATTAGGTAGCAGCTAACAATGGTCTTTGATGATCTTTTTTTCAGAAAAGGAAAAATGTATCAGAATGTCGAAAATGTGGTCTTTGCTCAAGGACAGTACTTTGCACAATGATAATTTTGAACGTCCAAGAAAACGAACAGGTTCCTTTGAATGTCAATGTGGAAAAAGACTTTTCAAGTAATAAAAGAACCTGAGCACAGACCACAGAGAAGACAGTGGTTTCCAGCTAGGGTTATTAGCCCTCACATATATGGTATAATGCGTGTATGTTACTGGGGAGAAGCAGGAAGGTAGGTTTTGCTAGAGTTTGTTTTTTCCCTACATAGTGGTTATGGAGAAAAAACTAAGCTACTTAGAACTAACTCTGTGTGGCTTGGCCTGGTTTCTTAAAATCTGCATCATTTGTGATCCATGCACAGCAAGAGGAGAAAATCTCATGTCACTGCAGTTTCTGTCCCCCGGGACGGAGGAGAGGAAGAGGAACAAGCTCTCAGAAGAGCTGTAGTCTTAAGGCTGCATTGAAGTTTTAAACAA
>RJWT010004629.1:0-24232 GCA_004365215.1 Cuniculus paca
TTGCTGACTCCTGACTGAGGTGGAGAATGTATTCCCCAGGCCCCTTGTGAGGTAGGGCCTGGTTAGATGAGGGCCATGATGGCCCTGGGTAGTGGGTGACAGTGTGTACCCACAAGGAAAGGAGTATGACTGCTCTCTACCCCATTTTTTGGGCTGCACAGGAGACACAACAGTAGGAGGTCGAGAGTGATTCTGGACCATCAGTGGTAGCCAAGTGTCGAGAATATAGCTGGGTTGCCCCCAGCATCAACCACAGCCCACGCTAGATTCCTCCTAAGACTCAGAAGAAAACTTACCTTCACCTTACTGGAGCCACTAGAGTTCACCATGCCTGTTACGGCAGTCTGACCTGTTTCCTAACTAACATAATTTGCCAATTAGGAAATGAGGGAAACTTTAATTTATAATTCTTTTTTAAAAAATCTGCTCGATGAAATCAATTTCTACGGAAAAACTATAAAATGATGAGCGTTTTAAATAAAAAACAGAATACATGAATTTAATTATGGCAATCTTCCAACAAAGACACCACTAGAGGAATTTGAATGCCCACTCTGGGTCTGTCTTTACAGTCAGCCTTAGGGATTACTTATCCTATACTCTTCATTCTGATCACACACTATAGTCCATTTTTTGGTGTAGTGCCAATCAAGGCAATCTGTGTGAGATGGACCATTTGTCACTGTTAAGACATTCGAAGACAGGAGTTCTGATGGTGGTTTCCAGCAATGCCAGCCAAGGGAGAATGTACTTTGTCTCTTAAGGTTGCCACACTGAAGGGGAATAAATTGCTCTCTGCTTCTGTATCACTTAGCCACGCTGCCTGGAAATTACACATCTGGTCATTAAAGCCTGTGCAAGAGAACTTTGAAATGCTATTTTTCATCAGGGGCATCAGGGTATGTTTACATTACAGATAGTTCCCACATTTCAGGCATTGCCTCTCTTAATCCATTTCTTCTATTTCTTGCTGGTTTGTGTTTCATATACAAGTTGAGTGCCAAAAAGTAACACCAAAATTGAAAAGCTAGAATTCTGAATAAATGGGAAATTATTATCCATACACTTGAGGACTAATGAATAACTTAAAACGTTTTCACACTACTGTTTTCTACATAATGAAATGCAGCAATGATACAAGCCAATAAAATCATTAAACCATCATTTAGTTTTCAAAAATACAAAATACAAGGAAAATTTCATAGACAAATCATTGTTAAAATAGAGAGTCTGTACTGACCAAAGAAAATGTGATCTCAATCAGAACATTAATGCTAACTCAACCAAGCATTAAGAATGTGGCTTTTAAGGACAAGCAGATGGAGTTTTAGCCCTGGGCTAGCAGCTCACTGGCATCAGTTAGGTGGTATGAACTTGTCAACCGATCAAGTCTGTCCTGTCTAAGGCCAGCTCTTCCAAAGTGCCACCCTTTTTTCCTTTGCTGATTCACTTGATTATAAATTTCATTTTAAAAGAAAATTCTTCAACTATTTTCTTTCTATGTTAATCATTTAAATTTCAGCTCTTTGTGTAGTGTTCTTGAGAAAGGAACCCATCAGGCTAAAGGAAGTGAGAGAAATAAGAAGAGCTTAGCCATGAGCCTAACACCATAAGTTTTGCTGAAAGAGTTTCAGAACAAAGCCCTGGACCATCTGTGCGCCACAGATTACAATGCCACACTCCAGAGAGTGGCCAGTACAAATGTGGTACAGACACAGAGAACCAGAGAAACAGGAAAACAACTCTGGCCAGCGAGGGGCTTCCACGGTCAGGCTCCAGGTAGGACAGCTGCCATACTCTGTCTAGGGGTGAAAAATCAGGGAGGTCCCATAGTCTGCCCCAATTAAGTGACATAGGTAGTATCTGGAACCAGGACTGTCTGACCCCAGTGTCAATGCTTTTTCCCCTAAATTACAAACCTCTAGAGTAAAAGTGAAGTTACTTAGGTTCCTTACAAGCAGGCACAACAAAAACAGCTTTTAGAAAATAATCTTCCTACTCTCATCTTTTAGCTTACAGACTACTCTGATGTGAGGCTGTTTCTGCGACCTGGGCTGCTTTTAGCATAGACCTCAGTTTCCTGGCTTCTCCTCACCCTACACCCTGCCTGCTGCTTCCAGCGACTCTTCCTGGGAGGACCTGTTCAGCGAGGCAGCCCGATTCTCCACTGCCTCTTGTGACGATTTTCCCTCAACTTCAACAACAGCATGTACACAAGTCTTTTCTTCTCTTCCCTGCAGTGTGGATCTGCTGCCTTCCTTTTGGATCCCAGATATGGTTTTCCTGCTCACCTACCTTACCTACACCAACAGGGAAGTGTTCTGATGAGCCATCTCATTCCAAACACTTGAAACCACACAGACCCCGAATCTCCAGAAACAGGATTGCAAAACAGGTAATACAGGGTAACTTCAAGCTACCCTCACCAACAGTTTCTTCTGAAATGCTGGAAGAACATTTTTTTTTCTTTTAGAGGGAAAGGAAGTTTCCCTTTCAAAAGTTCTGAAATTTCCTTTTAAAAATCTTACTAAAATTTTTGTGCCATAGATTTTACATCAAGGATGAGTGTTTGTGTGTGATAAGCTACTCATAATCTAAGGACCACCCAGTTTGGATGGAAAAAGGCATTTGCTTTCTCTTGCCCATCTGTCCTTGGAGGTCATGTGGTATGATATATTTGCTGGCTACTGCTGGTCCTGCTGCAGGAAGCAGGCCCATGGACGAGAAGGATGGATGGGGATGTGAATCTTACCTCCCAGTGGCTGAACACCAGCTGTGGGCTGGCCAGGCCACTCGTCCTCTTCCTGATCTCATCAGCAAAACCAAAGCTTTCGGCTACAGGCAACACTGCCTTGATGATGAACATGTCCGTCCCTTCTTTCATTTCCTCTTGAAGCACCCGGCCTTCTCTCTTTGACAAGACAGCATAGACTCGACCTGCAAAGCGAAAAATACTCTGAATTCACTGACTGGTCATCTGACACGAGCCACATAAGGACATGATCACTTATCTACCCTACAACAATCTGTTAAATATTAAGGCATGGGCACTTAATTGTTTATTTACAAAAAGTAAAAATAAAAGATACCAAACCCCTGAATTATACTACCCAAAGACAACCTCACGACACAGCATGAGAAGCTAAAGACCTATAAAAGAACTTTTCGATATAATTACACCTAAGAGTTATCTCTGTGTAGGACAGCCAAGAGATGGGCGTGACTGGGCTCTGCAAATCTTAAAGTATTTTAAGAATTATGAGTCAATATTAATATGATGGCAGTGGTCATTATCACGATACAGGCTATGTGGGCTGAGCAAGCAAGTGCATGACGGTATTGTACAAGTATGTGCTTATATTTTTCTTAAGCTGGTAATATTTAAGTAGTGTGGTATCATTAGTGTTTCATTCCACTAGAAACTGATAGCATTTGGAGTTTTTCATGTCTGACAACAGTTTCTAGCATCACATCACAAAAGTTCTAGTAGACACTCTTAGTTGACACTTTTCAGGCACAGTTCTGCCTCACACAAAGGAGGGAGGAAGAGATCAGCCCTCAGACTGGCATGTGTATGAATATCTGTGGGTATTCAAAGTAATCTTTCAACTAGGAAGTGGAATAGACTGTAGAGAACAGAGATGAATTAAAAAACCTCCCAGATCCTCCTCTCCTAGGTCACAAGGTGGTGACTCTCGCATGCAGTCCACCCACCCATCGCCACCCTGTGCTTTAAACCAGGACTTGAGGACACAGCACCTCTGATGCATTCTTCTCTCCAACACAGACTTCCCCTTGGTACTGACGACTAGGAAGGATCAATGGAAACCATCTTCAGAAAACGTTATGATGTCATGAGGTCTTATGGTTCCAAATAAAATGAATGAATGAACAAATGAACAAATGTTGCATAAGTGATGAAAGGCACTGCCTCTATCCTGCGCCTCCAGCTAGCTACCATACCCTTCTTTCTTCCTCTTAAAAGGCAGCTCCTGTTTCTCCATAGCATGACCTCCCACACCAATGTGCTGCTCCTGCTCTGGCTCTATTGAAACTGCTCCCTTGAAATTTCGCAGCATATTACTAACCTGATGGGTGCCTTTTTCTGAATTCTCATTCTGCATGATTTCCTGTGGCATTTTTTTATTAATTGTTTATTGGTACACTTTAGATATACACAATGATCACATTCATCATAGGGAATTTGTACCTGTACATGATATAACTCGATTCTTCTTTCCCACCCATTCCCCTACCCACCCTTCTATCACTCTTCCTCTTATTTAAAAAAGCTTTGTTTCATTTTTTTCTTCTTGTCCTTTCCTTCCTTTCCCCCTCCCCAACTCCCTAGTTCCGTTTCCCATTTGAACATTTTCTTCCTATTTTACAATATCTATTATGCATTTTGGTTCTTATTTACCCTTTCAATTTCTCACACCAGAGAAACAATGCAGTAGTTACCTGAAGCTACAGATCAGTGCCTGCTCTGCCAATTCCTGCCAGTCTCAGCATCATCCCCTTACACTGCTGGGCTCTGATCAGCATTCTACTGTTCATCTCACTAACTCCTGAGGTGTAAACTTCTTTCTATGAGTATTCTTTGATGCTTCATACTCTTCGTTGAACTCTCCCTATCAGGGAACCAATTTATTTGTTTGTGTGGTTTAAACTCATTTCATGCCTGAGACTTTTAAGTCTACCTCTAAGCCAGAACCCCTCCCACCACCTCACTTACTTTTACAATGGCTGCCTGGGCACTGCCACTATGGAAACCCAACTTCTTCTTAAATCCAGCATGTCTAAGAATCACTGCTACTGCAAAAGGCAATGCCACATCCCTAACTGTAGTCATTCCCCTTGTTGTATGTACTAGAAATGTCAGTTACAGAATCACAACAGCGGGCTGGAGGAACTTAAGGATCTACAAATTCTGTCCATTAGTCACTTCAATTCTGTATGCAAACCCTAAAACTCAGTGGCTCCAAGGCAGCACTCTACCTCCCTATAGTCCTAATAGTCATACAACCCTTGGGCCTTGAATCTGTTCCTCTTTAGTTTCTACCCATGAGTCCAACTTTCTACCCAGTTTTTATCACATGGGACAAGTTAAATCTTCCACAAATCGTCTTCTCTTTCCCAAATCAATCTTCCTGTGACATGCTCTGTATTTCCTGTTTTATCTCAGCCACTTTCCTACTTCAACTCCCATGATTTCTTTACCTCTCTCTTAGTATGTGTTACCTGAAAATGAATATACTGTAATACTTCTAGTCTGATAAGTTCTAAGAAAAATAATACATTATATTTATTCATATTAGTATTATAATCATTAATCATTTCCCTTTAGGTTGTATACTATTTGTCTGAGATACAGAAAAAAAAATCTTAACGTAACAGCTAGTGGGTATGAACTAGTAATCTTTATTCTTCTACCCCATGCGAATATAAGTTTTAAGGTGATCTGTGGAAATAAATATGAAACAACAGGGGTGAAAAAGACTGAGGAAGTTGGGGCAGAGGGACCAGGACAGGGAGCTAATGGGGACAGGCTGCCAGACTGATGCTGTAGTGCAGGCCATAGCTCCTCCCTTCATGCCAGAGGGCTTGAATCAGTAATTGTAATTGAAACCAAATGTAATTTATCTTATACTGTACTTTTGGGCCATTTGATTTTAATTCCACTAAAACTACATTCCAAACCTGGAGCACAGTGGTGGATCACTCAACAAAGGGAACACTCTAACAGAACTTTCCCAACACATGTGGCTTTCATGACAGATATGTCCAATGCTTCGATGCACTCAAGAGGCCCCTAAACCTGCCACTGTTACCACTGGGAAATTAACATGGCAAATCAAAGACTTTCTGATCACATGGTCTTCAGGGCTCCAGACATCGCTCATTCATTAGCTCACTTGCTTACAGAAAGATCCCTGGATGTCATATGAAGGGTACCAAGGAAGAATTCTTCAGGGAAACAAAGAGCAAGACAGTTAATCACCTGGAATTGTTGGATCTGGGCTTGATTCTCACTGACTACAGTATGAATGTCTCAGTTCCATGTAAAGCACTGAGACTGGCAGTGACCCGCAGTTTCAGTTCCTGTGAGGGTCACAGCCAGAGACCAAGAGCACAGACTACGTGCTCTGAGCCAGGGGACTACACTGCCCACAGCACCCTCAAACCTCACAGCTCCTGCCGCCAGCAACACACAGTCTCAGTCCAGCTCTATCTCAAACCTTCTCATCATTCATGGCCCATTCAAAAACAACTTGCTGCATAAGGTCTGATACCCTGAAGTTCAAAATATCCTCTTCCTCATTTGAACTCCACTGAACGTCATCTATTCCATTATGACATTACAGATTCATATATGCACACTGCCTTCTTCAAAAACACTAGGACTAACCTGTTGG
The DNA here is from genome assembly GCA_004365215.1 of Cuniculus paca. NCBI lineage: Eukaryota > Metazoa > Chordata > Mammalia > Rodentia > Cuniculidae > Cuniculus > Cuniculus paca. The sequence goes on from RJWT010004629.1 coordinate 6,417, forward strand.
TTCTATGATCTTCAAAGGTAGAAGACAACTACAGGTATGCTATTGCCTTTTGCCCAAATTAGGAAAGGAACCAGTTGTTCACAGCACTGTTTTCACTAGTAGTAATCCAATGGGAAACAGTGGGTACTTCTAATTTGGTGTTGATACCTAATGTAAATTACAGCACATCTAATTAACAAGAATTATTAGAATGTTTCTGATATATTGGAACATGCTAACAATGTCAGCATTCGTTCCTACATGTAAAAACAGAACTACAATACTCATAGCTAGGATTAAAACTTTAGTATTGCCAAAGAGGTTTTTTTTTTGTTTTGTTTTTTGTTTTTTGGCACTGGGGATTGAACTCACGACTTTGCACTTACCAGGCAAGTGCTTGAGCCAGTGAGCTAAATCCCTGGCCCAAAAAAGAGGTATTTTTTAAATGTAAGGTTAATGCCAAAGGTTAAAAAAAAGCAAAAATGAAACAATAACAGGTTAAAAAAATACAAAGAGACAAATTATTATTCTCATGACAAGCAAGTAAAAATTCACAGCACTACAGAGAGCCAAAAGCCCATTAAAGGGAACTGTCATAGGTTAAAAAAAAAAGAATGAGAAAAGCAAAAGGGGACATGGTCTTGAGATTCTTTCTCCAGATGAAATAATTTTGAGACAATTATTTTCCTCCAAAATTTCCCATTTTGATCATATGTAATTCTACCATTTATAAACGCATTTATTTTCCTAACAATCTGTATACAAAGAACTAAATTTTAAAAAGATTAAGGAAATTCATTTTGCTAAATAAAAACAAATCCTAAAAACAACTTATGTTGCTTTCTAGAGAATTAAAGGAATGGTCAACAAAGTCTGACGTTGTATCAGAAAATCTTTTAACAAGAAGATCCTACCAACAGGAAGCAAACTCGAGGAATACAGTAAACTCTCTTCATTTCTTTTGCGACTTGAAGTTGCTGATTTAGAAAGAAAAGGGAAAACAGCCCAACCATGTTGACAGACCTGGCACTTCAGAGACTGGCCATCAACACCAAAAAGACCCTCGAAGGCAATAGAAAACAGGCCTCAGAGGAGACTGACTAGTCTAAGCAAGAGAACCTCAAACCACTTCAGCGAGGGAAAAAAAAAGTTCAGATCAGATCTAAACAGTTTCTTTGTAAGACAGTAGTGTGACAGCCTGTTGGTAGCAGGAGAATGTGTTAAGAAATGGTACCAGGGACAATGGTTCAGAGACAGTACACTGACCAACCCATAGCCACACAACCCATAGCCACAGCAGGGAAATAAACAGGAGTTCACAGCGTGTGTGATTGGGGTTGTTGAGGCCTAGCACAATGGGAACTGCAGTGAATAAGGCAAGGCAGAGAGGTACTCTGCCACAGAGAGAAACAAGGACAAATAACCCCAAGGGCTACAATAAGCCTCTCTGCCCAGAAAAATAGCAGAGCAAAGTCTGATGGGAAGATAAAGAAAGGCAGGATGGGATAAAAGAACCAATGACAAATGGTATTTTGAGGTACTGTTCTAGGGAGGCCTGGTCACATGCAAGGTTCAGGTGGTGATTTCCTATTAGAAATGAGAAAACAGACAGACAGGAATGACTTGATAGTGTGCTAAGAACTGCAGTCTGATAAATGACAACAGCAGATTCTGGCTTCACGTGGCATGTTGAAAATTTGTCTTTTCTGGAAACAAAAGGATAAATGCCACTTGAAATGGATCACACAGAAGTTACGGCAATTTGGAGAAAAAAATGTATTCCCATGATTTTGGAAGGAAAAATAGTTACCACCATCTTCAGACAAAGGACAGAGCCCCTAGACTTTGGGACAATCAATTCAAACATACAAAGGGCAATGAAAAACAAAACAAAACAAAACAAAACCAAAAAACAACAGGTTTTAAGATAATGAACCTTACAGAGTGTCTAAAAAAAATCAATCATGAATGACCCCAACACAAAGTTCTATTAACCTAAGCTTTATCCACTGCAATTGCTAAGCTGATAATCAAGGGAATAGATATAACAGATCTCAACTTCATCAAAACATTTGATTCATAACTTGCTGAGTTTTACTTCTTTCCAGACAAAAACACATGAAAAAAATAAAAAAGGAACCAATGCATGAAGATTAAAGATTTTTTTTTGCCATTAAAACATTTTCCTTTACTGTTTTTGTCATGCTTATTCTATACACAACTTAAGAAATTAATTATATAGACTCAAATTCCTGGTAGGTAAATGTAGGAGTTGGTGAAACTACACAATTTCTACAATCTAACCAATCATCACCATGGGGAGACATAATTTATTTTTAAAAACAGAAATGGGACTGATCCTAAGTTTCCACATGAGGTGATGACAAGATGCAAGCCTTGAACTCCATTAAAGAAGTCCGAATCCCATAAGGGAGGTAACACTTGTGTCTGTGCTCTTACTGGCTGGATGCCCTCTCTGGTACGTGTTCAAACACGGTTCCTTTACTTAAGAGAGATGATGACCAAGGACGGATGTCCAAAGGACAGGAACTGCAATGGTGGAAGAGCACCACCATTAAAATAGATAATGGAGAATGTTGTGGTTTACATCCTGACGTCCCTCAAGAGCCTCAGGCTCTCAGAGGTGGAGCTTCTGGAAGAGGATTGGACCATGCGGGCAAGATCCGGAAGCATATAGTGTATCTCCCTCCCTAGCTCCTTCCTTCACTTTCTGCTTCCTGAATGACTCTATGAACAGCTCTCTTCTGCTCAGGTTCTTCTGCCACACTGGTTCTTCTTTGGAACCTGCTGATCATGGACTGAAACATGGGTCAAAACCAGACCTCTCCTCCTTTAAATTTTGGTGCTGGGTACTATGTCCTAGCAATGAAGAAAGTGATGAAGTAAAAAAATGTAGAAAACCAATGCTCTTCTCAAACTCAAGAAGTGCTGATAGATAGAGCGAAGCAGATGGTAGTACATAGAGCTGCAAAGGAGTGGGAGATGGGCTCTAAGACACCCACAGATCACAGAATTGAGGATGAGCTGCCCATCTACAGAAACATTTAGAGGTGGTCAGAGAGATTAGAGAATGGCTCTGAAGTCTTCCTTTAAGGAAATGAAGGAGTCAAGATTCCTTCATTTTAACTCTATCTTTGCCTTAAGAAAGTTCTAAATGAAAATCTAGAATAACATGTAAAAATGATTTAGATGGGTATTCCCCAAACTAACCTATATATTCCATGGGATGCTGACCGTGAGCTGTATCCACATGAGGCTGAGAAACACTATTCACTGCAGGTGACATTTGGAGACTTGGTTTACTTTACAGCGCACACTGGCTTTAAGCAGTCTTGCAGTTACTAAATCTTGGTGACTTTGTTTAATGCAGCTGTTTTTGAAATGGTGCTCTGGATGCTCAGTTTGTCTCACAGGAAACGTACTGTGAAGTAAGCCTAAATTTCTTTTAGGTGGTAGGCGTGGTGGTATATGCCTGGAGGATCCAAAGTTTAAGTACCATCTGGGCAACTTAGCAAGACCATCTCACAGTGAAAAATAAAAATGGGCCAAGGATATAGTTTAGTTGCAAAAGTCCTGCATTCAGTCCCCAGAAATCTCTACTCCACTCCCAAACAAAAGCTTAAATTTTCGCTTTCAGGAGTTAACCAGCAAAAAGCAGCTTACTAAAAGAATGCAGTTACTCACATAGAGGACCTAGGTCTAGAGGGAGACAGTAATCTGGATCCATGTGCTGCCTCTCCTTAGTACTCTCATCACTGCTGCGCCTGTTCATGCTCTTCTGAGGAAAAGAGATTTGCTGGATCTAAGGGGGTGTGCTCTCATTCAAACTATCTATCACAACTACTGCCCTCCTTTCTCAGAGGTGAAGTAGTACTGCTAAAAGCTAAAACAGTCACTCTCACAGCTTAATGTTTTCTGAGACCACAAAGGCTGCTTCTCCCAAAGAGAAAAAAAATCAGAAATGGATGAAACTCTCAGCTGATTTGGTTTTTCAGAAAGGACCTCAGAGGGATTCACACAGTCCTTCTGTGTTGTGAGTACAAAATGCTTTCTTGCTGTGAGTGGTTGTGCATGCTGGCAATCCTAGCACTCAGGAGGCTAATGCATGAGGATCCCCACCATGAGTTTGAGGCCAGCCTGGGCTACATAGAAAGTTCAAGGTCAGCCTGGATTACAGAGCAAGACTCTGTCTCAAAAACACAACACAACACAACACAACACGCTCCCTAATTCTTCAACCACTTTCAGGATGACTTTGGCCACCAAGCATGGCACACTTATTCACTGGAGAAAAAGAGATGCACAGGTTGGGATGGTAATGTACAGGCAGTTTAACCTTCATCTACCAGACCTTTTATGACAAAAAAAAGATTCTGTTTTTTGCAAGAGGAAAGACCTATTGGTCCATAGGCATGTATGCCCCTTCCTCAAGGTTTTAGTACTTAAGGGTTCTGACTTTCTAAGATCTTAACTTCTTAGTAAATTACAAAATGACATTGTTTCTGCAAAAACACTGAGTGAGTGAGTGTAGGACCTGGAGACTTCATTACTGCCCAGGGCACCTCGTCTTTATTTCCCACCTTACCGAGAACGTCACTGGTGGCCATGATGTCACAAGTGTACATAGCCGCCATCAGGCGTTGCGGTTTCACCTGCAGGGCATAGCGACACGCTTCCTTCATGGTGGCAATCAGCTGTCCTGAGAAGGGCCCATAGCAGTCAGTGACTGAAGGTTCTCCTTTCTGGGAAGTCCTCTTCTCAGAGGCCTCGGAGCAGCCATCTGGTGGCTCTTGGTTTTTATCTCCACCAGGACAGCTTCTCTCTCCCTCCTGGCCCTCTTCTACCACATCACTGTTTTCATGATTCTGGTCACCACTCACTTCTTGTTCCTCAAGTTTACTTATGTCCCATTTTTCCAGAACAAAACAGACACCCATGAGGGGTTCCTCACACATGGGGCCAGAGAGGGTTGCCAGCTGGAAGCCACTCACAATGCTATTGCCCAGATCTCGGTATCTACTGGCTGCCTGGGAAGCTCTGCCAGCTGCACCTGTCCACACTGAGTTCTGGAAGTTCACACTTCTACTGACCAGTATGTTGGGCCCACACTTTCTTGGGCCAAATGACCAGATTTGGTCAATGGTGTTCCGCCACTTTCTTCCTGTTAGGTGTTGCTCCAGTTTTCCTTTGAATTCCCACATTTTCTCTTGGGTCTTCTGATGAATCATCTGAGTATTTTTGCCCTCATCCAACAAGGATGTCAGTTGTTCCATAGAACGAATCAAATCACTGTTTTCTTCCAGAATCTGAGTGACTTCTTCTGGAAGAGGCATGGCCCGGACACTGAGTGTGGCAAGTTTGTTGGGGGTTGTGATGGTGATGAGCCCATCAGAGTCAACCTGGACCCCTTCAGGGATTTTGCTCTGATCGTCTCTTGTTTGGTGTATGACTGCAACTTTCTGTTGTTTGCCTATTTCTTCATTGACCATGTCAACTTTTGGGGGCTTTGTGATTGTTTCTCTGAATGGAATAATAGGTTCTGATACACTGATATGAATCTTTGCAAACCTACAAAATCAAGGGAAATAATAAAAGGTTACAAACAAAATGGCATCAATGCATCCTTTTATGCAATGAAGGAAGACTGTGCACAAATACAGAAACTTAGAAATTATTTTACTATGAAAGACTGTAATTTATAATATATCACAATTCAGATATAATACTGCTTTCATTTTGGCTTGAAAAGAGTGCCTCTAATGGGAACACACCTTCAGGGAGTTCTATGCTTGTACTGAAATTTCACCACTTTGTTCATTCTCAAGATAAATAAATCATCTATTTAGACAATGTTTTGAGTGGAAAATAAGTGTTTTAACGAGACTTGACATATGAATTCAAAATACAATTTGCCAATCTAAGAGTCTGGGGAAGACAAGCCCAATCATTACAGCTCTAAATACATGCAGAATTAGAGAACTTCAGGAAAGCTAGTCAAATCTTCACAACATATTTGGCTTTGATAATGAGGCTCAGAGGCTGTCAGGATACCGACACTTATTCTGTACCTTCATGGTGATTGCCGAGCACTTGAAATGTGGTCAGTACAACTGAAAGGAATGATTGGACTTAAACAGTCACATGTAGCTGCTGAACATTTGAAATCTGGCTAGCGTGACTGAGAAACTGGATTTTTAATCTTGATTTTAACTAATTTGACTTTAAAAAGTTCCACAAGGGTAATGGCCACTGTACTGAATAGTATAGGTCCTGAGCCCTGACCTGGCAGCAAGTTCAGAATGCCCTTTTCCCCACATAACACAAGTTTAGTTTCATACTGGCCTTTCTTCTAAATGAAGAGCTATGTTCACACAAGACAGAGTCTAGAAACTGACACGGACAGATTCTGATGATGATGGAACCAGGCAATCTCTTTGCCCCCTAATCTGTCCATTCCTCATTGTCAGTTACTGCAGCTCAAGTCTGGTCCATATCCATTACTGGCACTATGAATGGATATATGTAAAAATGTATGCATATGCATGTATAGAGGAACTTTTTCCTTAGAAAATCTTTGAAATTTTTATATTTAATTCTAGATTTCCTATAGTTTGTAGAAGTAGGGGAGGTAACTAATCTTATGACTTTTGATAAACTTGGAAAGTCAACTTTTTTCTGAAAATAATGCTATCCAAATTAATTTTAGAATAGACTCTGAAATACACTACAATATGTGGAAGAAAATAAAAATATGGAAAGGTTACTTCCAATAAAAGATATGATTTTGCAATGGAGTGTGGTGGAGCAAGCCCATAATCTTAGAACTACAGAAGGCTGAGGCAGGAGGATCACAAGTTTAAGCCCAGCCTTAGTGAGACCTTGACTCAAAAAATAAAACCTGAGTTAGGGTTATAGCTCAGTGAAAAGGCCCTAGTTCAATCCCCTCTATTACTTACAAAACAAGTTACAGTTTTGTAATTTTTTCATTTCCAAAGATTAGGGTGTTTCAATAAATATACATATGTAGAATATACTAGATGTATACAACTGTTAATTTACAGTTACTGATACTTAAACCCAACAGCATGCATAGACAAAGCTACAGTTCAATCTTATCAAAGAATTCTGATGTAGAAGCTGAGATAAAACTACTATACAATGAAAAATAAGTACATGGCCATTTTGTTTTTAATGTTCACTTCCTAAGTATGAGGTAAGGGTAAGCACTGTAAGTGTTCTACAGTCAGTAGTATTAGTATTATCATCATTTGGTAGAGGGGAACATGAGCGAAGACAAATTAAGTTTCTTCCCCAAATGGCTAAGTGGAGAATTCAGGATACAAATCTAGGTCTAACTTCAGAATCCACAGGTCTAGTCATTATGCTACACTGAAAAATGGAATTAAACAGTACATTAAGGAAAAAATTCACAACAGATAATCTTTCTTAACTCATAGATTATAAAAATTAGTTTGTATTAGTGCTGTTAAAATATCAAATTAAAATGTCAACTTTGTGAATACTTTTAAAAATACAAAATCGGTATTCAAGAAAATTCAATACCTATTCTTGATTTTTACATTTGAAAACAAAAAAGACTGAGCATCTATGCATGATCTTTTTTCTTAGCAAGCCAAGAATAAAACTGATAAAAGTGTATCTTCACAATAACTAGAGCAAACATATACTACTGGAAAAATTTTCAGAAGCTGCTGTTTGCAGTCAGGATTAAGACAAAGGTGCCTACTGTTACAGATTCTTTTTAGCATTGTACTAGAGGATTTGGGCAGCATTATAAAGAATAAAAATATAAATATGAGAACTGTACAAGAAAAAAAACTGTCATCACGGGCTAAAAATCTAAGAGTCTTCAGAAACTATAATAGTAAATAGTTTCAGCATAATTGCTGCATTCCAGAATAATATGCAAAACCTATTTTATTTCTATCTACTAGTAATAAGCAGAATATGACTTTTTTTATTTTTTGGCAACATTGGGCATTGAACTCAGAGCCTTGTACTTGCTATGCAAGTTCCCTACCACTTGAGCTACATTCTCAGTCCTGAAAAATGTTGTTCATAAAGTGATTTAGGTTGCCCATTTAATGATACATATTACCTTCACACAGAACACAAAGATTTCCAGAAAGTTCATATTATGGAGGCCATGACAATAAGAAAAGTCTGCCCTAATCACACTTACATTTACAAAGATTTTGTTTTGTTGCCCTTATATTTGCTCTCTATGTATATCCTTAAAGTAAAATATACACATATGAAAGTGTTTTATAATTCAAACAAAAAATGAAAGAGAGTTCAAGAGTAGGAAATAAATTCCATTTTTTAGTCAATAAAAATTATATTTATGATCCAATGACAGTCCATGTCTGAATGCAGGGCATTTCATTTTCCTTCAAAGATAGGCCACAATCCAAATTTTCGTAGTTTAGGAAACACTGAAAAACATTTCATTGATTGCGGACCTATCCACACTTTTTCCATCTCTAACGCTTTTTAATCTAACCTTTCTTTTAAGTCATCCAAGCATCGCTGAAGGTGAACTTCCCCTGCTGTGACCAAAACGTGCTCTCCTGTTTCCTGAATTAAAATCTGGACACAGGGATCAGCTTGGTTCAACAACTTCATTCCTTTCACAAGCTGAGGCATTTCACCTAGGTTAATAAATAAAATACTGATTAATTACTAGAACCAATACAGTCTAAAAATAGCCACTAATGGGAAAATGACAATGACATAAAATCTTTAATGGTTACAGTTTATTTTTCTTCCAAATAATGCAGCAAATGTGAATAAAACTACTTTCCATGCATTGACCTGTACAGCCAACATGTCACTCACAGGTTTACCATCAAGACTCCAAAGCTGATCTACATAACTTCTCCAAATGGCTAGTAGATACAAAAATCATTCTTATAAAAATTAAATTTATGATCCAATATCACCTAAATCTTATTATAAATGCACATATTATATGCCTAGAAATGTAACAGAACATGTCCTCAAATGCTGTATATAACATCAACAAATCAGCAAGGAAATCATTTAATATGATAATCAAGAAACCTTACGAGAACTTCACACTAAAAATAACTAGTTGTGAAACTCCTTGATAGAACCTTGAATTTTAGAATACACAAACTGGCTACTGCACTTGCTGAGCAATGACACCGTCTGTACTGCACTCTGCTTGTGCTTTTGGTACATATAGTAAGTCCTCAACTTACAAAGGAGGTCCATCCAATCCTGGAGAACTCTTCGCAAGCTGGGGACTTCCTGTAATTACTTCTTCCCTACAATTAATTCATAGGCCTCCAGAATGGATGGGGACTGTGAAAGTTGCTTTTTCACCCATTTTTTCCTACTCAGCTCCTCAGTTTCACACAAAGGAGGCCAGAGGGCCTCTTGCTGCTGCTCGAGCAGAAATAGACTATGAAGGTATTTTTATAATGTACTGCTTTAATTCTACAACTGAAGGTAAGACTTGGTAACTCCTCAATGCTTGATTTCAACATGCTAAACATACAAAACCACAGGAACTTTCTGCAAGGCAGTGGTTTTTAACAAGTCTTACAAAAATTTATTATTAGCAGGCAGGAAAAATACATTAAAACTTCCTTGCCTATTTAGTTTTGAAACAATTCTTTTAATTGGGTGAGGTGGTGGCACACCTGTAATCCCAGCACTCTGGAAGTCTAAGACAGGAAGATCATCAATTTCTGCCCAGCGTGGGTAACTTAGCAACCTAGCAAGGCCCTGTCTCAAAATAAACAGCTAAAAAAGGGCTGGGGTATAGTTTAGTATGAAGGCCCTGCATTTGACCCCGAGTACAAGAAAAACTGTTTAATAATAACTAATACTTGGTAGCACCAATCCTGTGACTGACAAGCACTTGGCCCATACAAAATCATGAACTGTGAGGCAGGTATGATTTCACTCTGTAGATGAGGAAACAAGAATGGAAGAGCTAAAGAGCTGTGCTCAATGTGAAGGGCAATGCTGCAGCAGAACCTGGTTGTGAAGCCAGTGGGAGGGCCAAGGTGCAAAAGCACAAGGCCACAGTCACAGCCACTCTGGGTGCAGGCGTTGTGAGGCAGGCAGGGTAGGCTGCTCCATACGCAGCGCCCTCAGAGGCACCTAGCCCTGTGCTTTCAGCACTCTGTCATTTTCCTTTGCCTGATTCCAGGGACTTACAGATGTCATCTAGTGTTACTATCCCAACCTTCACAGAACTTAAAAATTGGCTTAAAAGAATTCCTATAGAGAGACGACTGATAACGCTAATAACACATGCATATCACCACCACCACCACCACCACCACCTTCATTCACAACTTTTCCTAGTTCTCCATCAGCCAAATTACAAAGTAAACACACACTTACAATCTGTTTCTTCAAGATAAAGATGACAGTGTAATAATAAAAAATATTTTAAATAAAACTGAAACATGGAGAAAACATTTTGAAATTTTATTTTTTGGTACTGAGAATTGAACTCAAGGCTTCGTGCTTGCCAGGCAGGCGCTGTGCTGCTGAGCTACATTCCCAGCCCAAAACTGGTTATATTAAAATGTTCCCATTGACGGTCATTCTGTGGCCAAAAACAATGTAATAAGCACATAGTATATAAACCTCTTGAAATTTAGAAGGTGATTTGCCTACCCCATGTTAAAAATCTTCCAAATGAATAGTTCATTAAAGACATAAAAATCTGTATTCTAAGCAGCATAATGGTAGCATAGATGTAGCTCAGTGGTAGAGTGCTGATTTAGCCCTGGGTTTAATTCTAGTATAAAAAAATCAAAAACCAAAAAAACTTACATCACATTAATCTTAACTTTTAAACTAACATTAAGAAAAATACATACTTCTTATCCCCATTTCTTTAAAGTCTTGTATGGAGGTAAATGGGATCCTACAATGGATGCCACAACTTAGTAAAAGAAGAGGTGATGCATTTCTTTCACGGGACTGTGCAACTCTGTGAAGTAGCTTTTCCAGGGATAATAACTTAAAAATAAAGTGCTGTAATAAAAGGAACCTAGAAGCAGACATTTGAGTAGCAATACAACAGTGTTAAGGTAAGATCTTTGAAAACAATGAGGCTTTATTGTACAGCCAGCTTCTAATTCAGCCCTAACCATCCGGCCCCTGACAATCATGCTGTTATGTGTCCCCTGCTACAGCGAGTCAGGCTGTCTGTGTGACCAAAAGAACACTCTAGAGGAGGCCACATGTGACTCTGAGGGAAAGCTCCATATTAATCTCATCTGAAGATGTTCTCCATTCATGAGCAGTCCCTTCTCTAGGACTTAAAACAGATACTATTTCAGGCGGTCTAAACCAAGCAACTCTGTCATCATCACACCCTGGATTATACTATGGCCAATGCTCAGAAATTTGTGGCTCAAACCAGTGTTTTACCTATTGTTCTTGAAATAGTACCACCAAAAACATTCAAAAACTGACCTGCCTCAATATTATAAGCATTATGAAGCTACATTAGCGTTAACCTTTAAGTTAAAGATTTGAGAATCATTTTCTCCATAATGAAATGCCACCACTAGATACATCAACATGGTTTACTAACATGTTATCGATGATTATTTCATTGTTTATATTTCTCCAACTGAAAATCTCAACACACCTATATTATTCAAACCCTCAAATAATCCACCTAGAAATTACAAAAAAATCACATACCCTCCTCTTGTACAAGATAAGGATGTTTACAAAGTAAGGACCCTGGCTCCCTGCTGAGTCACTTAAACTTCTAAACTTCTCAAGTAGACACAATGTATCAACCATTACAGCCATCAAAAACAAAAAAGTTGAGGCCAGAAGATCACAAATACAAGTCCAATCTGGGTAATTTAGTGAGTGCCGGTGTCAAAATAAAAACAAATAAGGTTGGGGATGTAGCTCAGTGGTAGAGTGCTTATCTAGCCCTGGGTTTAATCCTAGTATAAAAAAACAAAAAACAAAAAAACTTACATGACTTTAATCTTAACTTTTAAATAATTTCTACTTTTGTGTTTCATAATGTACATGAAACATGCATGTATCCATAGAAACAAAGGAACAAAGGCCCACTCCCTTAACTGACAAGAATAAAGATGAAAGAGTTCTGAGATAAATAGAATTTCTTAAACTCCTCCTAAAGATGAAGATCCAAAATTGTCACTGAGGCAGCAGTCTGAATTCTGAATCAGTTGCTAACTAAAATCTTGAACAAGTTAATTACCTTTTTCATGCTTCAGTTTCCATCATGTGAAGATAGGATAAAGATAGCATCCTAATGCACATAGCTTTTGAGAGAATTACATGAGATAATTAATGAAAAGTCCTCAGTAAAACGTGTGGAGTACAGGAGGGATCGGTGATAATAAAAGCACTAATGGCTTCGGGCCATCTGTGGTCTTTAATGGTGAATTCTGAGTAGGTCTGTGTGCATGGAGTAGATGTGATATTTTTTGATTCCTGCCTGAGAAATCAGAAAGAAAAGTGACAGAACATTTGCTTCTGCCGGTAAGAAGAGTAACAGGTGTGTTCTGGACTAGCCCACTCGGTCTGTCACAAGGAAACAGAAGAGGGGCAGGCATGCATGTGCTAGTCAACAGTGGATCTGTCCAGCACCTCTCCACCCAGGTTTGATAGGGAGTCTGGCTATAAGACGGCACAACACTTCAACAGTCATGGGACCCAGGGAGAAAGAGGTACTGTCCCAAAAGAAGTATGTTAGGGCAAACAGTAAACACACAATAAATATCTTATGAAGACACAAGAACAAAGACAACACCTAGCTTTCTCAAATGTTCTGAATATAAAATACAATGCTGACATTACAGACCAATGAGTACAAAATTTAGACAGTGAAAAGATACAAATGGGAAACTTTGGTAAGACAACCAAGAAATGCATGGTAAATCTAGTAAAAACAACACAGTGGGAGAAAGTAGTAACGCTCTTTTTAAAAATTATGAACAAAAATGGATGTCCCTTCCAACCATTTTAGTTTTGTTTTTTTTTTAACAAAGTTCGGGAAAATTTAATGAAACAGAGATGAATACACTTTGGCATCCAGAAGGCTAACCCTGCATAATTCTCTGTTTTAGGCTATCTCATTTCTGAACAAGGTAAAGGAAGTTAATCTTGAGGACATTCTGCTTGGGACAGGAAGTAAGCCAGAGACAAGGACCTGCATCTCATGGTCCTACTGTTCTGCAAGGTGAGGCTTTTACTTGGCTTGGATATGAGCACAGACTAGCATACAACCAAAAAGTACATATTTGTATTATTAAAGCTTAAATGATCAAGTATTTGTTAATTCCTATTTGTATATTTTAGGCACAAATGCAGTAATAAAAACTAAGAATGCACCTTGGTTGTCAGACTCTAATGTCACAATTTAGACAAACTGAGTTTTCTTGAACTCTGTGCTTTTTAGGGTTGAATGCAATGGACAGTGTGAAGAGCCATCATGTCTCAGGGCCTCTGGACATGCCCATAAACCAGAAGTGGGCTAGACAGAGCATGGGGTGAACCCAAGAGGCAACCTAGGCACTTTCACTCCAGTGACACCCAGAAATACCCTGCCTCTGAGGCCCAAGGCAGGACAGAGTCCAAAATTAGAGGCACAGTCTTCCAAGTAACTGCCCAAGGTTTCTGGGTTGAGGATTAATTCAGAGAAGGGATGAGTTTTTGGAAAGCCCCAGTCAGGGGAGAGAAGAACACACAGATACAAGCCCAACAAGACCATCACACACCAGACTGCAGTTTTCTGGGAAGGGCTCAGTGAAATGCATGCAAAGAGAAATACACTCATAAGGACTGGCCAGGCAGATGGTAAAACCAAAGGCTAGCGTTCATTATGATATGATCAGGCAGCCAGGAGGAAAGCGCAGGAAATATTTTCTAAAGAGATAGGATTACACTCAGTGTCCAGATAATCCAGCAAGCCTAGAGGAAAGTGGCCGAGAATGGATTTTGAAACAAGGAGCTTAGGATAAGTTTGTAACTTGGAAGCAGTAGAATAAAACAAGCTTTGCTGAGGGGCACAGAGGTTGCAGAGATGAGCCTGTCTCTGCAATCAAGAATACAATCTCCTTGGACAACAAAGGTACTTAACCATGTCATGTTCCTAAGAAAAACTTGATGCCCTTCAAGGGTTGCAACTATTACAGATAGCAACAAAAAGTCACAGTATACTGCAGAACAAATCTTGGGACATCAAGTAATAAATTTAAGCACTTAAGTAGGGTAATGATCATCATTCATAATGTACATGAAACCTTAGCCCAAAAATCCATGTTTATATACAGTAACAAGTACAGAAAGCTGTTTTTGTTTTTGACTGATATGGATACAGGATGTGGTTCACGTGCCCTTAAAAATAAGTTCACTTACTCGGATGTTTTGGCTCAACAGCAACTCTCACAATAGGGGTGGCTTCAAAGCTGAGTGGTATGAAAGGTGGGCAGGACGGCAGGCTACACAGGGTAGCAGATTTCAGCACAAAGTCTTGAAGGCCTCCTATTCCTGCAAAGAGGAAAAAGATCTGCAGGGTCAATAAAGGATAGTATATGCTGAATTTATGTTAGGAACATAACTGCACCAACACTGTGTATATGTCATAAAGCTGAACACTTCCAAAATGTTGCACAGAATGAGGCAAACCTGTGTTGTAGTTTTTATAAACTTGGATACTAATTTCTGTCAAAAGCATAGAAATTCTGCAAGTTTTTGTTTTCCAGATGTAAAAATCCTACTGCATGAGATTTGGTTAAAGTATACCTGCTTCAAAAACAGAAATGATCATCATTTCCAGATGCATTCCTCTGAAAACAATGATTCTAATTATAACTTTGCTTTTAAGAAATACAAGATGACTGCTGAAATAACCTCTTTTGCCAATCCACTTGTCCATGGATAAAAGAAACTTACTGAGCCTGAAAATATGATGTTGTTGTGGAGTACCTAACCCTAGTGATCCTCTATACCACCCCAGGTTTAAAGAGAAACCGTCCCTCCTGCCTTCCAGGCTCCTGGCTGAGTGTAGCATGAGACTCTGAAGGGTGCATATACCTGCTGAGCAGACAGGAGAAGAGCGAATCCTTGGTGGAAAGATGAAGGGACTCCTGAATCTCACCTCCATATACAACACTGTAAGGTACATGCAATGGTTGATACATTGTGTCAACCTGAGTTTAGAAGTTTAAGCAATCCTGCAGGGGCCTAGGGTCCTCACTTTGTAAACAGCCGCATCCTGTGCAACAGGACCAGGGCATGAATATGCTGTGAGTGCTTACATCTGCCCTAGCGGGTGGTAGCCTGCTTACAATATAAGGGTTTGGTTCCCCACTTTTTGGTTCTTGTTGCATTTGCTGTTTTCTGTCACCTTGAACTGTTGCTCCTATGCCATGCTATTTTGCCTTGGAGCCAGCTGATTATGGACTGCAGCCTCCACAAACTGAGGTAAATAAACCTTTCCTTCCTTAATTTTGGGTGTCAGGTATTTTGTCTCAGCAATGAGAGAAAAGTAACCGAGATAGCACATTAAGAAATGTGTACAAGGCCATTTCTGTGATTTCGTGTTGAAAGGAAGATTGAGGGAGGAAGGGAGGGAGAGAAGGAAAGGTTGCCTGGTACAAGGCAAGATGACAGAGGAATAAAGGAAAGGGATACTGCATCAGCGTTTACATAAGCCGAAAAAACAACTTTGCTGTCCAGTGTCAGTGGACAGTGCTGTGAAGGGATAGCCCAGCAGCCGCCAGGGAGGTGTCAGCAGTGCACAGGCTCGCTGTTGTCTGACTGCAGCATGGCAACCTCCCTTGATCACCTCACTGAAGGGAGGGCTCTGAGCTTCAGAAAACATTCCTCATCTGGAACCCCGGCACCCTGACCCAAACTAGCTGTCCAAAGGTTCACAGAAAGGTGCATCTTCCACTCTTAGCAATGACTCTGGATTTGGAGGCATTTGTCAGACCTTTTGAACCTGTTCTGCCTCACACTAAGCATCACTAATGAGCCCTTTCAGCATTTCAGCTCAGGGCATGGTGTCCAGTGATTGCTAGCCTTTCAGAGCTTTCAATGATAAAAGAGCCAGCTATGGTATATGTACCACAGGTTCTCTACCACTAGACCTTTTCTGTGCCTGGGATGCTTTTCAGGCTGAAGTTTCAGGATGCTAAATTCTCTGTGCCTCCAGGGTATTTCCTTAACAAAATCTAACTTTCTTCTGACTACACTAGTTGACCCAGCGCACAGATAAGTCGACATTGGCTTCTTGTGGACGTTGGCCTAGGCACCATAATGCAACAGAGCTGATGCCCAAGTTTCTGCCATGGCTCCTAGAAACAGCTTCATTCCCAGTGAGACACAGTGCAAGAAGATCCCACACAAAACATTTCCTCTCAAGCCCCATTCATCTCTCACCTGTCTGCATCTGCTTCCTGCACACACAGTAAACGGCTTCTGTGAAAAGTCAAATGCTGCCTTCCTCTACCACATGAGACACAAGTTGCAGGTGGGCAGTGTATTTTAGACACTGTCACTTTCAATTTCTAGTTTATATTTTACTATTCTAATACCAAACCTGTTCTTGCTAATTAAATATGCCCAGATCTGTTGACATGTTAATTCATCCTAAAACAGAAAAGAAAAAGGTCAGTACTATAATATTTCTTGTCAAGATTAGGAATATATGGAAAAAGTAGGGCTCCAAAGACAGTAAGACCTTTGCTACCTGTACTATATGTCACCATTTTAGTATTTAAAACAAAAACCAAACTTTAAAACCAGGAAAGGAACCATTAAATTTGTCTGGGCAAATCACTAATTAAGTGACTTAAAAATCACTTTGAGAATTTCTTGACATATTGTAGTTCTACTATTAAGTGTACGACATGATATTTATATAAAACAGAAACTCTTGAAGACAGGTGTAGGCAAAGACTTTGTGAACAAAACTCTGGTTGCACAGGAAATATTGCAAAGAATCAACAAATTGGATCACATCAAATTAAAATGCTTCTGCATAGCAAAATAAATCACCAAGAGAGTAAAGAAATAACCTACAGAATGGGAAAACTTTTGCCAGCTATCCCTCAGAGGACTAATATCCAAAATATCTGAGGAACTCAAAAAAATTAGACCCCCCCCAAAATTTAAAGATCCAATCCAAAAATGGGCATCTGAAATGAATATAGAGACTTCTCAGATGAAGAAGTACAAACAGCAAATACATACATGAAAAAAAGCAAACACCACTGGCCATTCAAGAAATGCAAATTAAAACAATGTTGAGATTCTATCTCACTCCATAAAGAATGGCTGCTATCAAGAAATCAAAACAATAACAAATGCTGGTGAGGCGGAGGGCTTGGGGATGGGGGGAACCTTTCTCCATTGGTGAGAGTGTAAACTGGTACTACCACTATGGAAATCAGTATGGAGAGTCCTCAAAAAACTAAAGCTAGAAATTCCATTTGACCCTATTTCCCTTTTAGCTATTTCCCTGAAAGATCTAAAGTCATCGTACCACAGCGACATATGCTTACCCATGTTTACAGCAGCACAATTTATAATAGCTAAATCTTGGAAACAGCTCATATGCCCATCAACAGATGAATGGATAAAGAAAATGTGATATTTATATACAATGGAGTACTACTCTGCCACAAAGATAAATTTGAGGCATTTTTAGGTAAATGGATGCACCTCAACACCATAATCTTACGTGAAATAAATCAGACACACAAATTTTTGTGGGAGCAATCCAAAGCATAAATAAAGAGCAA
>RJWT010004630.1:8937-32954 GCA_004365215.1 Cuniculus paca
ATATCTTGTTTCCTTAGTAACTACTCTGAATATAAGAATACACAGCGTATTAATTATTGTTATTCTCTTAGTATCTTGTTTTGAAATTCTGTTATATTTTTTCTTTTTATAATAAAAAAAGAAACAAGCATATACATAATATGAAAACTCCAGAGGCTTTGTAATGAAAAATACAAGTGAAAATGTCCAATAGGACTTTTAGAAGAGGAGAATTGAGATGAAGGAGAGGAATGATTTAAAGAGATAAAGCCTAAGATTTTCAATAATTTATTAAAAACATAAAATCTTGTCCTCAAGAAGCATAAACAAATTTTAAGCAGATAAAATGAAGCTAAAGTCAATACCTAAATATACTACAATTTCTTAAAAGAATACCAAAGATAAAGAAATAGTTGAAAAACTATTGAAAAAGACCCTATCGATGAATACACTCAATAGAAAATATTTTAACAACAGGGTGGAGGAATACTAATAAAGTACTGAAGAAAATAGCTAGTATTTTTACCCTCTTTCAAGCACGAAGTTGTAAAATATGAGGATAATAGAATACTTGAGCTTATCACTAAGTTCATTCAAGGATTTTGTGAAGGACATAGTTCAGAAATACAGGAAATTACCTTAGGTAGAGTTTGACATGATATTTAAGAGAGCAAAAAATAACTACAGGCTAAGTATGTAAGTAATAAAAATAAGCATATATAAGTACAGGGGGAAAGAAAATAGAACATATTAAATACTAAATAATGATGTCTACATTTTGGAATAAATAAGTAATTTAGATGTAAAGTCCTTCACAGAAATGACATAAAAGATGGAATGAAGTGGAGTACTGGTAAAGTATTACAAGATCTCTTTCCTTGTTGAAAGGGAAGAAAAATTTTTGCTTTTAATTTCAATACTGAAATGTTCAGGATAGCTCCTGGAAAAATAGAAATAAGATACATAAATTTTGAAAAAATATGGGGCAGAAAATTGGAAAAAATTCAACCTTAAGGAAGTTGTAAAAATGAAAAAAAAGACGCCATAAAAGCAGGACAAATAATGAATATAAAATAACATGGAAGAAAATATAAAAAATGTGTCAGTAATTATAATAAGTATAAATGAGTCATTCTCACTAGTGAAAATAGATTGACATTGTATTTACAAATATCTGCTACGTGGAATTTAGACAATTTAAGGATACAGAAAGATGGCAAGGAAAAAATATACCCAGGAGATATTTATCAAAAGAAACAATCCTATATCTCAATATCAATAAATCATATTTTAAAGTTAAAAAAATAGGAATGAAAAGAACCACCACCAAAAGAGTAAGTGCTGAATTAGTCAGGTTACTATGTATTTAGTTATCATTCCCCTGTATGCCACTGGAATTTAATATACCTTTCTTTATGGTCTCTTGTGTGGTTGATATTTGTAGAAATTTTTTATGCTAAATAGTAATCATTTATAGTTAAATTCACTGGAAATATTTTCTCCTAGTATATGTTTGTCTTTTCAAACATTTGCATTGCCTTTGGGAATTGGTTTAGATTTTTTCTTTGAACTAAATTTGAATGCAGTATTAAGATCCTTGCTTAGAAGAAGCAGATTTACATTAGTCACAGCATGGGGTACAGTACCCTTACCCAATTTCTTGTGATGAATCTCCAGGCAAAGCAGCCATTTGGAAGCCTGAATGACTTCTGTGGTTAACTCTTATGGCTGCAATAATGACAAAAACCTTGTGACTTGGGATGGGTGCTTCTCAATGCAATGAAGCACTTCAGAAAGAAAATGGTATCTGAAGTCTAGCGTAATTGTGCAGTGGAGAAAAAGAAGTATCTAAGCTTTTGGAAGTTGGCACAAACTCCTGCAGATTCAAAATACCAATGTGGAGTTCAAAATAATGCACTAATAAATGGAGATATGTACTAATTTTAATCACTTGGTGCTCATTATGTCCATGGACCCACTGTGTGGTTATGCTTTCATTCTGAACGTTTGATTGGAATTCGTGCACATGACATCTGGCAAAATCCCTGCATTGGCTTTCTGATCCAGTAATAGAAAGGATTAGTGGAAGCTGCTGAAATCCCCGCTCCCCCCACTGCCAGGTCTTTAGGTAGAATGATGAACCTATTGAACCAAAAGCAACATGGTGCTCATCATACTTCTTTGGGGGAATTGCAGATGGGAAGACCAGCATGAAAGACCTCAAAGACACAAGGCAACGATGCGAGTCACATCCCATTGATGGCTTCCTAGTTTTTGGTGGAACGAAAGTGATAGGTCTTTTTAAAAGGCTTTACTCCTTCAAGCTTCATCAGGTGATAACTTCAATTACGACTTCTGTTCTAGATTTGGAATTTTTTTCTTAGAAATTGTAAACAGCTACCATTTTGAATAATCTGTTACAGGATGGAGTAGACTTAATGTATAATGAATGTGGATTTGAGATGTAAAAGGCTAAGAAAAAAGTGAACAATATTGATAATATGCCAAGAGTCTCTCAAATATTTACTTTTAATTTTGTTATATCGCTTTTTACTGTTCTCCCATGCTATGGCTTTATTGTGAGTTTGAACCAAATCATTTGCGTTTGTGACATTCATTTTTGTTTTTACTCCCTTCCAGGTATTGGTGCCTGCTTTCTTTGAATAAACATCCAGAAGTGCCTGGGAATTTCTGTTTCCCAGCATCTCCATTTATCACCAAAGTTCACAAATGAAGGTATGAAATTTTAGCTTCTCTGCTGTGAGTCTTGACCTACATTGCACAGTTCCTTGTGGGTTCAGGTGGAAGCTGTCACTTGCAAGGCTTTGTCTAAGATTGTGTCGTTGCTTGGCTCTGACTCTTTCCTTGGCATCCTCCTCACTCCCTTACTGGTTTTCCCTGGGAATAGTCCCTTAATAAGTTACTTGCACATGAATACTTTCCTCAACGTTTGTTTTTGTAGGCACCAACCTGCTATATCAGCAATGCTTTGTTAGAAAATATGGGAAAAAGATACAACTTACAATAAATTGCAGCAAAAATGATGAAATATCCATGAAGAACACCACATAATTTATAAAAGGTGATTGAGCAACATTAAAAGAAGACTTTACAATAGAAAAGCTACAATTGTACAGAGATTAAATATCATGTAAATACTTTCTCTTAAATTTATATAAAAATTAAAGCCATTCTTAAGTAATTCTGTAGCGAACTTTGAATTATCAGTCAATAATCATTATTCACACTGAAATTATTATGCCAAAAATTTATTGACATTAATTACTTACAATAAATTTATCATATTTAAAAATATGTTTATGGCTCAGAGTGTTATTTACAAATTAGAGAATAAAATAACTTCAGAGAATCTCTTCACTAAAAAATGTAAAGAGATGGATGTTGTATTAAAATTTTACAGCAAACACATATTTAGTATGTCATATATACATGTGAATAGTATGCATACATATTCATATAGAAATCCTCACAACCTCTTTGAGATTTATGAATAGACTTATACAGAAGGAAATCTATATATAAGTGGGTTAAATAACATTTTCATAGACTTACAAGCAACAGTTGGCAGATTTGGGACTTAAACTCTGGTGTTTTTGACTCAGATCCTTTGTTCTTAGCCATTTTCACACACACACACACACACACACACACACACACACACCATTAGCAACAGCAGCATTAACAACATCTTAGCAAAATCAATAAAAAATTATGACTCACCCACAAACAGGTAGATTTGTCATATGGAAGATGCATATCTCCACCAAAGGAAATATTTCAAACTTCTTTACAGCAATGAGAGTTATATAAAATACGGTGTATCTTCTCAGAGCAATGATCCTGAGAAACAGCATTCACACAGATGTACAGTTGCTGGGTTTCTTAAAACAT
Organism: Cuniculus paca; assembly: GCA_004365215.1. Taxonomy (NCBI): domain Eukaryota; kingdom Metazoa; phylum Chordata; class Mammalia; order Rodentia; family Cuniculidae; genus Cuniculus; species Cuniculus paca. The sequence continues at coordinate 12,829 of RJWT010004630.1, forward strand.
TTGCTTCAGAATCTTGCGCTGTATCGCTTATCTCTGTGTCCTCTGCTGCCACACCTGTAAGGTTAGTGCTCAGCACATGTTTCAGAAACTGGAATGAGAGTTAGTCTTGCTCTTCATCATCTATTTGATCTTAGAATGTCTAACAGCATTCACATTTATGATCTTATTAAAATTTAGGTTAAGTACCAGATGGCAACGTCTTGCTGAAAATTTTTTCAGTTACTTTCACCCCGACATAGAAGCAGAATTGCTACAAAATATTTGCATGTATTCTGTTATTCTGTCTGCGTTGTCATTGTGAGCAGTTGAATGTCCTACAGAATCACCGTAGACGTTAACTGGTTTCTCACATTCAGACTATCAATTGCTCAAATGAAGTGGGTGTTGGGATAAAAATCAAGTTAGATCCAGGTACTGAATTTTAGCTCTTCTTTGGTAGCCTTTAAAATCACATTTTCCAAAAAAAGCAGCACTTTATTCAAGACCTATATCCTGATAATATTTTTCTTTTAAAAATATTTTGACATTGGGTATTACTTACATGCTGATAATTATTATTCTTTTGTTACACATTTTATACCTATGGTTAAAAATTAAATAATCTTTTAGCATATGTATTCTTGCTGAAAATAGTAGAAACCATAATTTTATCAACTGAGCACAAAAATTATACTTATTAATACATATATTTCCCTTATGTACATGGTGTTATTTTTGTTTATTGAGATCAGGTTTTTTTTTAATGTCAAAATGTTTTTTCTTGCATGTATTTCATAAAAATAAAATAACAATTAATAGGAAATTATTCATCTTTTTGTATATCCATTTTGTTGTAATCTGTGAACAGTAAGAGCTGAGGCTAATTTATATCAAGTCTCTTTATTGGGTCAGCTTACTCTTAAAGCCAGAGTGGCTGAAAAGAGAGAGAAAACTGAGTTAAATGCAGCAACAGATATATGCTTTTCATTCGGCATGGTGGGAGGATTACCAATGAGTATGATGACTGTGTATCTCTTCTGATGAAAAATGACTGAGTGGTGAGGAGTGAACATTCTGGCAGGAAACAGGAAGCAGACACATAATTCACAAACCAGACAGTGAGAGAGAAGTCCCTGAATAAAAATAAGCACGACACATGCAAGGATAACAGAATGCAGTGAAGGAGGCAGCTGCCCAACAAGAAGCCAAAGGCAGGCGGACTCTGAGCAGATACTCAACAGCAACGTAAAACCTGAGTATCTGGCTAAACGAAAGTGATGGAATTATTTCCAGGAAGAATAATTAAAAGAGGCACTTTAAAACAGGGAAATATATCTTCACTTTCTCCTCATGCATATCTAATAAAATTTGGAGCTATCCTGGCATTCAGTAAGAACAATCTATAAAGAACTGCTCTCATCTATGAACATTAGACATACGTATGAGGGAACTGAGGCCCAGAAAAATCTAAGTGGCTTTCCAAGGTCCTGAAGTCCAGTAGCAGCAAAATTGAGGCTAATGCCAACACATTTAGTTGTCAGGTTATGTAAAGTTGTTCGTACTTTGGATCATAATATTCTGCTTCCACATTTTAATACCCGTTAGAAGTTTTCCATTAGGAATTTGTAATATTACTGACTTTTCTTCAACGACAAACATTTATTACACTGCCGCTATGTGCAAACAGTATGTTTGGAGGCACAAAGTTGATAGAGATACTGTTGCTTCACTGAAAAAAGAGTTTATAGATTAAAGGACTCTAATATAGCAGCACATCCAATCTGTTGATGGCATATTTTCAACTTAGCCTGACCATGAGACTTACCTCTTTGATACTAGGAATTAAACCCAAAGTATTTGCACTGAGCTACACCCCTCTAAATACTAAGTTTCTCAGGCTGGGCTTGAAATTGTGATCCTCCTACCTTAGCCTTCCACTGTGCTGGGACTAAGGAGTGCACCATCATACTTGGATCATATGTATTTGTCTTGAAGGTTCAAATTCTTAGGTCTGAAGCAGAGGCTTTTAAAATTACTTAGTGAGCATTTGAGGCAATTATTATGATCTAGCAGTTTAGGAAATACTGTCTTGTCACATTACTTCAATTTTATGCACATCACAAGTACTTGGGACTTAAAAAATTATAAATGCATTTGCTGACTCTTCATGTGACCCCTGACTCCTCCCCTAGACACTGTAATTTGATTTTTTTTTCTAAAATTTTAGTTGTTAGTGTATGTGTGTAGTACATAATGTTTACATTACTTGTGGGAAGTTGATCTTGAGATCATACTGGCAAGTGAAATAAATCAGACACACAAGCTTAAATGTCACATAATTTCTCTTACATGAGAAACCCAGAGTAAAAATAAAGAGCAAAATAAAAGATAATGGGAAGTAGGAAGATAGATCATTCTCAAAAGGGAAGGAGATCGAGAGATAGAGGGAGTTGGAGGGAGGGAATGAATAAAGAAAGAAAAGGAATTAGGATGTATTGTGTACATGTATCAACTCCACACAAGGAGTGTAAAGATTATGTAGTGCAAATATACAAAAGAAAGGAAGAAGAAGAAAGAAAGAAAGAAAGAAAGAAAGAAAGAAAGAAAGAAAGAAAGAAAGAAAGAAAGAAAGAAAGAAAGAGAGAAAGAAAGAAAGAAAAAGAAAGAGGGATCATTAGATGGGTGGAGCAAGGATGGAGAGAAGTGAAAGGGAATGAAAAAGGGAATTGAGATGTGTTGATTAATTATTGAGTGTGACCTTGTATATGGATTTTTTGGTGAGTTATCCTCCATTTTATTCTAAGATGAGAGTTTGGATACCACTTCATTATCCCTTGGGGACATGGTGCTCAAGGAAGATGTCATAAAATAGGTGCCACCCTTCATAATTTTAAATTAATGCATGTTGAAAACCTACCTTGTCACCTGCATTTCTCACAGGCAAGATTATTTATTTTAATTTTCAAATAACCCTATGAAGTTAACATGATAATTATCAGCATTTTGCAGATAAAAATGTAAAATTTAGAAAAGTTACTCAAACCCATAGGTTTTGAAAGTATTTAAAGCTAGATTTATTTAACCTGGAGCATGAGCATTGTTCACTTGGTCAAGCTAGCTTTCAGATACAGCTTGAAGGGTAGAAAGGTTTCCAACTGTCAGAAATTGGTGTGGAAGGCATTCCAAGAAGAGACACCCGTGTCAACAAAAGAAGAAATCTAGTTCCAGATAATGGAGGCTTTGACTTCATTGACTGCTCAGCTACTCAGCAGACACTTAATCTTTCATTCATTCAGCACATTATTTTATGACAGGTATTACATATTAAAATTTTAAAGAAGAATCACCTTTGGATTGTAAATTCTAGGTTAAATATTTACTTAGACTTTAGAGGTTAAACTTGTTTCAATTTTTATTTGCTTGTTTCTGTTAATGTATTACCCAAAATTATAAAGGGCACATTGAAGATCATGTCATAATTGCAGGCAGAGTATTGAAAAATGTAGAACAATCACTTTTTCTAGAACTTAAAAGACCAGGGATATTTTTTCCCAACAAGTGGAATTCCAGAGATTTCTAGCTGTTTCAAATTCTGCAAACACTTATTCCCAAAGAAAATACTTCTGGTGAGTAACTACATTGTATACAGATGTCTTTTTTTTTTTCAACACAGTTTGAGGTTTTTTTTTTCATCCAAGTGAAAATGTGGTTGGGTGTTGGTTGTCTAAAAATAGCTAACCTCTCTTTTCACAGGAAGGAGTTTTCATAGGACCTATAGACAAAAACAGCCCTTAGAAAGGGGAGAACATTTTGGTAGTAAGAAAAGGGTGCATAAAAGCTCTGAATACAGAATCTTTGAGTAAGAATAATGTCTTGAATGCTGAGTCATATTTTCTCTGTTGCCTGTGGAGTTACTGTCATTTACATGGGTCATGTGTATAGGGGGCCTGCAGTTTATCCATATCAGTCATCACTAAAATGTGTGATATCACAAAGTTACTCTATGCAATTCTGTTGCTGGTTACTTCTTTCTATGCAAAGGAATGAAATGTCCATAGTATCATGATTTTAATCCTTGATATTATATTCTATAGAATTTAAAATTTTGTATGTGCATTCAATCGTGTTTTATTCCTCAAACATATTTTAAGTACCTATATTGTTATAGGAAGTGAGTACTGCGTTACAAAGACACAGAGCAAACAAAAGACACATTCTCTGTCTTCACTAATTACATGATCTACTATGAAAAGCAATTGAATAATCTTACAAACATACAACCAGTACATGTTGAATGTTATTATTATATCGTATGACAAATGCAACACTGACCCTATTAAAGAGCTCTCAATTTATAAGAATATATTACAATTGAACATTTTCATAGGCATGAGGTAGACAAATACATAAATGATTAAGGTTAGAAATTCCCAATTTAAATACAAATATTTGTAGAGAACTAATAAGAATAGTAGAATAGTAATCTAGTATAAAATCTAGTTGATTTATTTATTAGTAATCTTGACATAATTATTTTTTAAATTTTATAAAACATATTAGAAAACCATTTAGCATAATAAATATATACAGAGGTAGATGCTCCAAATGACATCACAGATTTGGAGGCATGAAAGTTCATTTTCAGACCATAATGAATAGTCCACAGTATCAGAATGGTAGAAAGTTTGCCTTAGAGTTGTAGAGCACATGATACAAAATAGGGGTCAGATTTAAAAGGCACCAAATAGCATGCCAAGATGCCTTGAATTTATCTCCTAGACACTGGAAAACCATGAAATATTTTAAGTAGAAAATGCCAAGATCAGGTGTTCATTTTAGAAAGATAAACCTGGTGGGTTTATAGAGGCAAGACTGAAATTGATTGGAGAAATGAATAAGAAGGTATTGGCAGAAAAAAGGGCCAAAAGTTTTCAAAGGAAACATACATTGATTGGAATAGGTGAGTGATGAATAAAAGAAAACATAAAATTATGAGTCTTCCAATATAAGGGATCAAGGGCAAATTTGTCATAATTACAAAAAATCTGGAATTTGAGCTGGAGTTTGATATGAAAAGGCTATTACTTAAACATCTTTTAGAAAATGTATGTGCTTTATGTAATGCATAAGCTATATATTAATCTGTGTTTTAATATGTAAAAATATTAGTAAACTATAAATATATATGGGTAATCCAAATTATCTATATAGAAAGTGAGCAGTTGTTTTAGCACATTGTTTGGCACAGATTGAGTAGCTCTGTAGAGAAGCTATGATCAGGCAAGCAACTGCTTTGTCAACTCTGTCTCTTAGTATTGCCATTAGATATTTAGTTCAATTATTTTATAGAGAAAGATAATGAGGAGAATATAGAGAAACTATTTTTATCTAACTCTAGATCCAAATGATGCACATATAGGTCATTTGTTAAATGGCATTCGTGAACTTAGTTCAGATTAAATGGATTTCTAATTTGCAAAGAAGTGGAAATGCTTTTACCATTCTAACGGTGTCCATTAGGTAGGTAGGTTGTTTTTAGGTCGATTAAAGATTTTATCTTTTTAATTTAACCAGTGCAGTGAATATAGTTATGAAAAAGCTTCCTTAGAGAAGGCCATATTTGTATATTTGTAATCTGATTAAACTCAGTCACCAATACTGCATTTTATTTATCTGAGGCTTTGCAGACATAGTAGAAAGCCATCTTCCAAGATCAAGTTTCTTTGTGGATTTCAAGGGAGTTTCCACAAAACACTCTCCCACAAAAATCTTTCAGGCAGGTTGCTTAATGTCAAGTGTAACAGACTCTATAATTGAATCTTCATCCAGCATGGAGATGAGATGGCCTCTGATCTAGTATTACACAAATAAAAACATGTCACATGTCAGTAGGAGCAGTTAAATTAGATGGAGGATTTGCTCTGTGTGTGTGTGTGTGTGTGTGTGTGTGTGTGTGTATATGTATGTATAGGCACTGGCTTTATGATGCAGAAATCTAATCTGTAGTGTTCAGCAACTTATCATAAATGCCCTGAAGCTAGAGTTAATGGAGACTGATATTTCTATCTTAAATGTGTTATAGTGTACTTTGGTATAGTGTAGTGTAACAAGATATTTGCAAGTTCTGTAGATGTCAAAAAAAGATTCTGATTAATCTCTGGGTTATTAAACTCTCACTGGGTAAAATGGAAAGATTTTAAGAAATAGGAGAAAAGCAATCATAACAGAACTGATGAAAATAATTAAGCTTAAAAGCACATAGTATTATAAACTTAAATTGTCTTGCCACTGTGAATTGAAGATGTCCTATTTCTTTAATGATAATTGTCAAAGTAATAATGCTTAAAATGGTTCTATTATAAATTTCCGATTATGAAATTAATACAATCTTGTTAAAATGCTGGAAATGAAATAGATGCAGCATTGTCAATTTTTTCATAGCAGAATTTAAAGGTTGTCTAATATTGCTTCACATTCTTCTTCAGGAAACTCTCAAATATAACGTTCTAATTCATCCTCACAAAATCTCACAGCCAAACAGTAGGTGGTTGAGGTTAGATTATCAAATTTGAGGCAAATAAACTTGAGAGGTTCCCTGTAGCTCACTAGTCCTTGGACTTTCCCCTTGTTACTCTATGGTTGTTGGAATTCTTAGGATTCTATGGGAAACTATTCGATATCTTTAATGAATAATTATCTTAGGTCTCCTTCTCTCTTCCCCTCTTTTTCTCCCTCCCTTCTTCCCTTTCTTCCTTCTTTCCATCCTTCTCTCCTCTCTCCCTTCTTCTCTTCTTTTTTCCCTCCTACTTTTCTTTCTTTCTTTCTTTCTTTCTTTCTTTCTTTCTTTCTTTCTTTCTTTCTGGGCCTTGAGATAGTTTAAAGTTCATTTCACTTCCTCTCAGTAACATCACAAATCTTCGTTATGAAAAGGGACTGAAGCTAGGTCCTTATCTTTCACCATATACTAAACTAAAATTAAAATGGTTCAAAGATCTAAATATTAAAACTGAAACAACCTGCTGGAAGATAAGCTAGGTAAAACTAGAAGTCTTAGATGTAGGCAAGGACTTTTTGAACAGGAACCCAAATGAACAAGAAATAGCATCAAAAATCAACAAGCAAATGGGATTATATCCAATTAAAAAGCTTCTGCATAGCAAAATAAATAGCTATGCAGAGTGAAAAGACAGTAACAAAATCATTGCTAGCTGTACCTTGGACAAAATATTAATATCTAATAGCATCTACCTGGTAAGCACAAGGTCCAGAGTCCTGAGCTTGATTTCTGGTACAAAAATACCCCAAAATATTAATATCTAAAATATATAAAGGACTCAAAAATATTAGACACTGAAGAATAAAAGATTCAATTAAAAATACATAACTGAAATGAATACACACTTCTCAGAAGAATTATGAGTGGCCAACAAATACATGAAAAAATTCTTGATATTACTGGTCCTTAGAGAAATGCAAGTTAAAACAACACTGAGATTTCATCTTACACTGAGAAGATTGGCTAACATTGAGAAGTCAAACAGTGATAGATGCTGGCCAGGCTTTGGGGAATCCAACATTGCTGGTGGTAGCACAATTCATAAGAGCTAAATTTTGGAAGTGGCCTAAATGTCTATCAACAGAAGAATGAATACAGTAATCATGATATTTATACACAATGAACTACTATACTGCTACAAAGAAAGATATATTTGAACTATTTGTAGGAAAATGGATGCTCTTTGAATCCATAATGTTAAGTGAAATAAATCAAGCACATAAGCTTAAATATAGCATGGTTTCTCTTATATGAGAAACCCAAAGAATAAATTAATTTAAAAGCACAAGGAAAGATACACAATACGAAATAAAGAGGTTTTTTTTTTTAAAGTGGGAGGGGGACTAAGAGATGTCAGTGGGGGATAGGATGTGGAAAGAATTAAAATGTGTAATGTATTTTTTTGGCCAATACCATGCTGATTTTATGGCAGTAGCTTTGTAGTATAATTTCAAGTCAGAAATTGTGATGTCTCCTGACTTGCCTTTGCTTCCCAGAATTACTTTTGACCTGAGAATCAGTGAGACAGAATAGAAGATGGAGACACAACTACAAACATACTCAGACACCTTGTATTTGACAAAGGGGTCAAACATGTTCACTGGAAGAGTTCCTCTTTGATAAATGGTGCTGGAAAAACTTGCTCTCTACATGCCAAAAACTGGTCCCAAATCTATCACCATGCACTAAACTAAAGTCAGAATGGATCAAAGAACTAAATGTTAAAACAGAAACACTAAATCTACCAGAAGAGAGAATAGGTAGGAATCATGAAGACATAAAGGCAGTGAAAGAATTCATGAACAAAACCCAGACTGCATGAGAAATACTATAAAGCGTCAACAAATGGTATCTCACTTTACTAAAAATCTTTTGCACAACAAGGGAATCACCAACACAGTGAAAAGACAACCCGCAGAGTAGGAAACAATTATAGCCAGTGGTTCCTCAGACAAAGGACTTCTATCTGGGACATCTAAAAAATTTTTAAAAATCAGACTCCTCAAATTCAAAGACCCAATCCAAAAATGGGCATCTGAGGTGAACACATACTTTTCAGATGAAGAAATACAAGTGGCAAAAAAATATATGAAAAAATGCTCAACATCATTGATCATTCAAGAGATGCTAATTAAAATGACATTGAGATTCCATCTCATTCCAGAAAGAATGATTATCATCAAATCAACCAATAACAAATGCTGGAAGGTCTGTGGGGAAAAAGGAACACTTCTCCACTGTTGGTGGGAACACAGACTGGTACAAACACTGTGGAAATCAGTGTGGAGAATCCTCAAAAAGCTAGGATTAGAGGTCCCCTTTGATCCAGCTATTCTCTTTCTGGATATCTTCCTGGAAGAATTAAAAACATCATACCACAGCAATATTTGTGTACCTGTGTTTATAGCAGCACAATTTTTAATAGTTAAATCTTGGAAATAACCCAAATGCCTATCAATAGAGGAACGGATTAAAAAAGATGTGATATATTTATACAATGGAGTACCACTCAGTCATAAAGAAAGATGAACTTGAGACTTTTATAGGTAAACGGATGCAATTTGAGGCCATATTCATAAATGAAATCAATTAGGCTTTTTTGTGTAAACATCGTACTGTCTCCCTAGTGTGAGAAGCTGAAAGGGTAAATAAGTTACAGTAGATATTGTGAAACAGGAAGAAACTGTTCAAGAGAAAAGAGAAACTGGGATGGGGGGACAGAGAGAGGAAAGAAGAGAAAAGGAAAAAATATGCAAGATAATAAAGATCATTATACTACTATTTCTCTTAGTTCATTGAAAAGAAATATTTGTGGTAATATCATTTGGAGAATTTTCCATGCCTATATCTTGTACTCTGAGTAACTATTTTGAGCATATCAATACACAATGTATTAACTAATATTGCTCTCCTATTATTCTGTTTTTAAATTTTTGTCTTTTCTCTTTAAGAAAAAAAATGTGTAATGTACATGTACCAACTCCCTACAATGAGTGTATTCATTATGAACCACAAACATGTACTGATTTAAAAATAGAAAGGAGGCTGTTCACTAGATATGTGAATATCAAAATTTAAAAAACTAAACACATCTCTTTGAATTTCCATATACAGAAAAATATTAGCAAAGCCTACTCAAATTGAAAGAGGAGAGGGATGTCTTTCTAGGAGTCTCCTTTACTTCGGGCCAAATTTCTCTTTAGGACCATCATCCCAGGCCTCCTGCCAGTCTGACTCCTCTCTAGTTCTCTGGGTCTTTATAGACTATGACTTGAATACCATACCAGTCTCTCCATCAACTCTCCATCACAGCACATGTCTCTTGTGTTCATTTCTCTGTAGCCAAGGAAAACCCGTTGGTTTCATTAGAAAATAATTGAATTTAAGGAAGTGATTTTGTATCTATGAATAAACATTTTCATAAATATGGACACCAGGGCTAGAGATATAGTTCAGTGACTTAGCAAAACAACTCCAAAAATGTTCTCAAAGGAAGTCAGGGAGGGATTATGAATTTTCAGATATCTCGCCTTGAGTACTGAAATTAGAAGTCTGAAAGCATAATTTAAAGGCCTTAAGGCACCAGGGTTTTTGTATTTTTGACCATGCTTCTTGCTTGTTCATATTTCTGGGTATTGTTATTGCATAATGTAGAGTTTGATAACCAAGGAAAAGTAGATTCTATTATAAAGAATTGATCAATATAGCATGAGAGAAACTATGTGTATGTGAAGGAACTATTAAGATAAGCTAAAAAGTATTAGTATTTTTATTTTGTGGAGAGCAAGGAAATATAAGTTTGCAGAAAGTATACTTACGTTATAGTAATATAAGAAAGCTGTACTGAAACTTAAGACATGTGTGGGAGTATAGGAATGAAATGATCCCATTTGTGGAGTCTAGTTTTAATTCCAAAATTTCAAACTTCAATTTTAAATAAGGAGACTGTATTCTCTGCCTTGAATAAATGTTCATGTGGAGGTGGACAAGATTCTGAGACTGAAAAAGGTAAGGATATGTCAAGTGTAACTAATTAGCATTTCAGAAGAACTCATTATCCTGAAGGTGATCTGGACTTGATACCTCATTCTTATCTTCAACAAGAATGTGCCATAGAGTTTTATGTTTAATTAATTATTCTTTCTAGATTAAAAACAATTCTCTCTAGGCAGAAATCAGAAGATCTCAATAGTGTTTGATAACCAAAATAAATGGCCTTATGTTCCCTTGTCATTGAAATAGAGTCTAAACTAGTATTTTGTAGCTGTGCTGATTTTGAAAAGTACATGCTGTAAGGCAACTTGTGCTCAGAGATGTCACGTGGCAGAACTGCAGGTGGCACTGCTCACGTGGCACACATGGCAGCCCAGACTTGATGAGTCAATATGTTAATCACTTCTATCTTATTCTCACTGGAGCCATTAGCATCTAGGCCTTTACTAAGCATACCAAGTTTAATTTACATACACATAAATCACTTCAATATAGAGATACTAAGATTTCCTAGTGATTCTTGTGAATATCATTTCCATTTTGGAAAATGAATTACCCAGGAACAAAAATGAAATTTAAAAAATAAAGCATGAATAGCGAGACAGAGAACATTATAACAATCTATGTCCTAGATTGGAAAATACTTATTGTTTTGAAGAATCTTTTTTCATTTGAAGGTAAATAAAGAACAAAAGTGGAAGTAAGGGAAGCATTCTTCCTTCAGACCTTCTCATGAGTAAGCCAGTCCTCTTTGATTAAATCTTCTTTTAAATGGTTCCTCGTTGGTCAGTCTACAGTAGTCTTTGCTTGCTTTTAATACAATCAGTCTAGTTTTTTGCTTCCTTTTCACTGATACACAATAATTGTATATTTTTATGGAGTACAATGTGATGTTTTGATATATGTATACATTGTATAATAGTCAAATCAAAGTAGCTACACTTTCCAGTACTTCATACATTTATCATTTTCTTGTGGTTAGAGAATTCCAAATCTTATCTATTAACATTAATATTCAATTTAGTATTATTTAATTCTCCCCATAGAGAATTTCATAGTTCTATGATTTTGGTACATTTATTAAGTAAAGTTCTACTAAAACAAGCTATATAATTATGGACACTTTTTTTTTCATCTCAATTGTCTCCTTAATATTTAGAATAATATCTAGCACAGAGAAGAGTGCAGTTATTTGTTCAATGAATAAATGAAATAACACTCCTACCTGCCTTGTAGAAGTCATAGATTGTGGTAAGTAAGAACAGTTCGCCATAGATTAACAGCCAAGTAAGATTATTTAAATGATTCGCAGGGCCCAATAGAAAATTAAAGTGAAGCACCTCATGTTAAAATTTATTAAGAATTTTGTATTAACAACAGCTGAGCATTAAATCAAGTGCAGGTTTTTCAAAATTTGAACCTTTACATGTAGCTACAAGGTGGCATTCTTTTGCTGCTGGCCTAGACAAAGTGATTTGCCTTTTTGTGCCTTTTTATGCATATCTATCATATTTCTTTGCAGGACTGCTTTAAAAATTGAATGATGTATGTGAAACTTTACAGCATGTGATACACAAAAAGCAATATATAAACATTTGCTCTTGTTATAATAAGTATACTATTGTTGTAAATAACAATATTGCTATTGATATAACTTATTCCTAGAATATGTATTAAACATCAGAGGCTTAACAAATTGTGTTGAGTATAAAGAAAGAAAAAAAATTTTGTTTCATGGAGACCATCTGCATATACTTATATGACACACCGAATCATAAATAAAGCTTAAATTTTTTCAATAGTCATTTAGTTAGATTCAATTGTTGATAAATATAAATGTGCTTTATATTACATGTCTAACTCAGAATATCATAAAGATAGGAAATTTTGAATAAAGTTTTTGGATAAAGTTTTATTTACTAAATTAACTAGTTTTAGTATTCAAACACATACATAATATATTGTTTACAATGTCAGTAGCTAATAATGTAAGTATCTGGTAGTAATTCCTGAACACTACCTAATAGAAAACTGATGGACCTACTTTGTTATTGTAGTCAGGTGAAACTAAGGAGATATTTGTTTTTCTGTTCCACTTTTGCCATTTCTCTTATCTTGTTTTGTGCATGTCCAAACCTATTACTTAGTGCATGTATTTTCCTGAAAAATAGACTTTCATTGTTATGGAATTGTGGCCTTTAATCCTGCTCCGACAACTTTGTAGTATTTTAAGAAACACCCAGCAGGTTACTAAAGCATGCTCCTGAGTTTGTATGAGTGGGTCATGGAGATGTGGCCAGGGGTTCTATATCTAGTCCTTAACCCCTTCGTCTCAGGTACTCTTCCCCTGCTGTGTTTCCTGGAGGAGGCCACAAAGTAAGCAACTTCACTAGACCATGCCCTTTCACTGTGATGTTCTGACTTGGGGCCAGCCACCTATGACTGAATCCTTCTACACCAAGAACTAAATTAAACTTTTCTTCCTTTTAATTGTGAGTGTCCATTATTATGTCCAGCAATGGTAAACCTGACTAACACAGAAAATGCACCAAAATTCTATGATAACAACATGCAAATTTATCAAGTTTAAAGTTTTATCTTATTTGTTTTAAACTTAACAAAACACAGATTCAGTAAATTCAGTCATTCAACAGTTTTTTATCCTATGCCAGTTGCTGACTTGCAAAAGATACAACAAAACAGTGAATCAATATCCTCACTCCCAACAGATTACATCCTAATGGGGAAAGTAAACCAACACAAGCCAAACCAAACCAAATGAAACCAAACCAAACCAAACCAAACCGAACAAATTGTCAGTACAAATAACGACAAGATGTGTCAGGAACGAGAAGTCGAATGGGGATTTGTATACAGAACAAAGAGGAGAATAACAGGAGAGACCTTGTAGATAAAGATGGTTAGGGGAGTATTCTCTGCTGAGGTGGTGCTGGAGCTGAGTTTAGGACAGACAACAATCCATGTGGCAGAGTGTTCCTAAAAGGTGGAGGAGTACATTCAAAGCAAACACATACAAAAGGGGAATTGGGCTTTGATTGTTGAAGCAGCATCAAGGGGAATAGAGTTATAATTATATTCTGAGACACTAAGGAAGTCAATGAATGCTTTAAGCAGGGTAGTGATATGATTGAACTAATCTCTGGAAAGAAACAATTCTCACTACCATGAACAGTACTAAAGGGGCACAAGTGGAGGCAGGAAGATGAGCAAGAAAACCACTGCCATGCTTCAGGTAAAGAGAGGTAATAACAACCAAGGTGGTTGTAAAATGTGTAAGCAATGATTCAACTTCACACACATTATATTTTCATATTCGAACAAAAATTGACTGCTAATTGGATGTAATGTGAGAGATGAGGAAGAGTGAGGGTGATTTTCAAGGATTTTCATCTGAGCACTTGAATGAGTAGATTTGTCATTAATAACAAGTAATTCTTAGAAATCCTGGGAAAGGAGTAGCTTTGCAATGTAAGATTTGTGGGAGGTTCTTCAGAAAATCAAGTGTTTGGTTTTAAAAACATTAACTTTCAAAAAGTGGAATTTCAAAAGAGCTCAAAGTTCAAGATTTCAAGAGATTTTTAGAAGTTGGACAATTCCTTTATAAGCCAGAGGAAATACCTTTTACTTAGTACTTATCATTTCCATAAAAATAATGTATACCTTGCATATTTTTAAATTTAACATGAGTATCATACTAATCATACTAGGTGTATTGTATTGCATTCTCTCAATATTTTATCATGTAAAATTTATATAACTTATATATGTATTTATTTCATTAGTTTCAATTGCAATATATTATGCCATTGAATGATTAATATTAATCTCTTCTAATGATATTTTACACAGCCTTTTTAATCATAAAAACTGCCACAAATACTATTGGATATGTATTTTTGTGTTTAGGTAGTAGAGTATCTTTAGGAACTATGTCAAGGATATAAATAACTAGATTGAGTATATATATATATATATATACTTTTGGCCAGATCTAGTCAAATTTACCTCATTTGTGTTGTATAAGTTCATTCTCCCATAAACTCCATGAGAATTTGTTATTATCTACATCATTAACAATGTGATTTTAATATCATAAGACATCATTTTCTTCTGATATTTTAATAGCTATGAAATGATTTTTATTGTGTTTACTCTGCATTTCTTTGATTTCTAATAAGGTATATACTCTTTCATTTTTTTTCATGACTACTCTATTGTTTGTTTTTGTAAATTTCCTGTTTGTACCATTTCTTGATTTTTCTAGTGGATTGCTTAAGTTTCTTAATAATTTGTAAAAGCCATCTCTCTCTCTTTCCTTCTGGATGCAAATTCTTGATTAGTATATTGCAAATAATATCTATGAGTCTTTTGCTTAGGACATATTTGCTACAATAACACCAGGTAACTAAAAACTTTATGAAAATGACTTAAATATGTAATGTATAATGTTCTATACAATAAGAATTGCAGAGCAGTTATGTTAAAGATTTCATTCACTTAATACCATTAGTAATCATTATGGATCTGAGTTTTTTCCATCTTTCTCCTTGGTTATGCTTAATATTCCTGTTTTGTCCTTTCTTGCCATTGAGTGGCTGCCACACAAGAATCACATACAGACACAGGAAAAACTAGAGAGAAGATTGCTGGTTTAATGTTTTAAAAGCAATTAATTCTGAGGCACATGATTAATTTTCAAACATATCTCAATGGCTTCCATGAAACTCATGATAGACAAAGGGAATGATAAAAATCAGGGATTGAATTATTCTTTTTAGAATCTGCCCTTGGGCTGGGAAAACTGTCCTCTGTTGTAGAGATAGAAATCTGAACACCATTAGACTTTTGCTAACAAAGAAGATGGAATAAACCTCTCTACATTGAAGACAAGGAAGGTCAACATTAGGGTTTGATCAATACTTCGTGGTTACTGAAAATTTAATCCCTGGTCATTTGCATTTTCTAAACATTTATTACTGACTTATGCTGATATTAATGATTGCATGTTGATCTTTTCATAAGTGACTTTGCCGAACTTCCTAATTAGCACAAATAACATTGTGGATTTATATGACAATTTTATAAACACTGTTTATGAATAATTTGTATCTTCTTTTCATTACTCTCATCCCTTGTTTTGTATTGGCTAGGACTTTTGATATGGTGTTGAATAACAGTAATGTTAGCATTTTTGTATCTGATTTTGATTGGAATTTTTTTTTTTATGAATGGGCTCATACGCTAGTACTAATCTCAATGTGTGAATTTTTTCCAAAAAACACATATCAAACCCAAATACATCAAATATGTAACAATTTTGCATAAAAGAAATGGGCTATTTTGTAAAACCTTGAGATTCAAATTTTTAAAAAGTTTCAGAATATTGGCTTGACAACTTCTTGGTAAATATATTCATGAGAGTACTTCAAGATTATTTCAAAGATATAATTTTACCTCTGGATTGCACTCATATAATTTGATTTCCCTTGACTCCAAATACTGATAAGCAGGATATATCTGTTGAGAAATTTTCTCATTTATGTTTTCACTCAGTAAATATTTTTTAAATCCCTAACTCTGAGATAAACTTCATGAATACTTAAATTTTTTCTGGGAGGAGAAAAGGTTTTAATAGATTACAGAATCACACAGTAAATGCTACACATAGCTACATACAGAGTACCAGGGAAAGAATATTGAAAAATACACTCAGAAGTAAAATTCAAGGAAGTAGAGAGTGTGAAGTAGTGGTTTGGTCTATTACAGAGCACGTAGGATAAATATTAGTAGCAGAGCCAATCAGGCTTGGGCAGGTGCAGAAAATGGCCCTCGCATTCTGTAGCATGAGTTCAGGGTTTCTTACTCCATCCAGATCCTGAGGAAAACAAAGGGTCCTGTGTGCCTAATTATGTGCAATAACTGCTGTTTGGACTCTTGTTCGTTGCCTCTGGCTGCTTTGCTATATCCAGGTTTCCAAGTTGCTTGATGTTTCTGAGACAATGTCTGAGACTGAAGAAAACAGGATCCAGGACTGGATGAAAGGAGAGTTACTATATTTTCTTTTGTTTTTGCATCCCAGAACCAGGGAATTTGTCACAAATTGTTTTAAATTAACTTTAAGACCCAATGTTTCTGCGGTAGATTATGTCTCAGTAGGTGACTAATGCTGTTCTAGTGTAGTTTAAAGCATTAAATTCAGAAGAAAATCCCTTTTTCTGACAGCGCACAATCAACTATGAATCCTGTTGAAGTATACTGCAGCCTCCAGCGTTCCACAGTCTCTTTTAACATGCACCCTATACACAGTATGTCCCATTCACAAAACAGCATGAATGATTCTGACATAATCTTGTACTTAGAATTGAAACCCATCAAGGGTTGCTTTCTGAAGCTTTTTCATCCTGTGAATCCAAGTCCGCCTGGGCCAAAAGATAAAGCTCTTCACGCATCATGGAACTGACACACATCGATTCCACTCCACATTTGTCATTAAAAGGTTTTTTAGCCAGTTTTTAGCTCGTTGTCACCCAAAGACTGTTGCTACTCTGTGACTCCTTAGAGAATTAAATTGCAATTTGAGAACCTCGATAAGCCAGTGTTAAATTAGTATCTTCATTTGTTTTTCCTTCATCTTGTCAGTGGAAGATTAATGCGCAGTGTTTTCTGTACTCAGTGCAGCCTTTCTTACAGGTGTGTGGTATCTAAACCAAATTCCATTTAGAGGCAGAGAAACTCACTAGTGTGCAATCCTGATCTTTTCACCTTTCCTCTGGTTTCATCTGATTTCAGTTTTTTTCCTAGTAAGCAAACATTTAGTCCTGCTTAAACTTCCTTCTGCAATTTTCCCACCCTGTGATGTCAAATCAATCACAGATTTAATGCCAAATCTGAGTCTTACGGCATAAGTTGGGGGAAGAGAGTGCTGCAAAGGTAGAACGTTAGAGAAAACACCTGTAGGGTAACTTTACAAATGGAACCGCTAAAAATCAGTGCTCCTTGCTGGGGTAATAGTACAGAACCTTTAAATCACAGAAATTAGAGGCAGGAGACCTGCCAGGTCACCTTGTCCACCACCTACAGCAGCTTTATGTATTTCATGTGAAACGACATGGGCAGTGAAGCATTTACAGTAGCCTAGGGAGACGCGACTGTTTGGTAATACATCTCCCTGTTGAGAAAATGTCCCAGGAAGCGGTCCAGCTTTTCTTTTGCTTAATTTCACATTGTTCTGCTGTGCTGTATAGCCTTTAAAAATGTAGCCAAGGTTTTCTTTTTCTCCTTCACCTTTAAAACCTACAATCTTGTAATACCACATTATTATTGTCTTCCTTTGTAATTATTAGAGCCAAGCTATGCAAATTTGCATCTTAAAATATCACCTTATAAATTACTTCCATTGCTAAATCTGGTGCTTTTCTAAAAGGTTATTCAATACATTCCCATTGATTCAGATCAGGAGCTATTTCTTGTAATTTCATTTTGTGCATGTGTTTGCTTAATTCTTATAGAAAATGGAGGTGGTGTTCAAACCAGTGACTGGAACTCATAATTCCATTAAAATCCAGAGGTACCTCTATGATTTATTCTACGAAAGTCTTAAGTTCAGCATCCCACAAACCTAAATACTTGCTGGTAGATATAGCTACCTGTGTGTAAGTGTGAAGCCACATTGAACTGGGATTGAATAATTTTTGCTCTGGGAAAAGCCTAAGCATAGCTACATGACTGTTACATTTTGAAAAGTTTTTCCATCTACATGTATTTAAAATGCTATGCCTTACACTACCTTCTATAAGATGAAATTCTGTGTTCAGTTACAAAATTGATCAGGAGAGTGAATACCCACTCAGGTGCCTGGACTATGCAAATTGAATCTTAAAGAACTGATTTAGTTCCAAGATTTTCTACCTTGCAAGGTGATGAGGACTTTGTATTTACACTTCCTGTGTCCACTACCAGTGGCCAGATCCCATCTTGTTAGTCTCACATAGCTTCTTGTTCCCTGCTTAACATCATGAGCAAATGTATGCAGCCTTTCCCATAATGCTCCAGGGCACGACTCTGACATTTAGATAACATATTAGTAAAGGCTTTGAAGCAACAAAGGGACTTCAGATTCTGAGGATCTGAGATACAACTTATAACATGAATTCTTAGGATTGCAAGTCTCCTGTTAATTTTTTGTCTCTATTTTCATACTTTTTCTCCACTCATAAGTCTAAAGCATAGGCATTATGATGTCTCAAATTTAAGACTCATTTGACCCTAAGAAAAGTGATACTGAAAGAAAAGTGTTACCTCCGAAGACTTTGCTGAAGGTAGGAACTAGTCATATCATTAAACAATAATGATAAGTTTTTATGAATTTTTCTCTCAGAGAGAATCACAACACTTTTGAACTCTTCCTCAACTCTGAAAAAAACACAAAAAACCCAAGTCCAGTAAACTATCTCAGTTTGTACTACTCAAGAAGGAAGAGAGGATGGAACTCAGGAGCAGAGAAAGGGAGAGAAAATCAGAGAAGGAATGGCTGGTAGAAGAGAGAGAGGGGAGAGAGAATTATGTGTTGAGTGCTTACCACGCAAAATAGTGCTTTATGCACATTACCTTGTTTGTTCACTCATTACCTAAATGATTTCCAGGTAGGTAAATTGAAAACAAGTCTGTCTCACTCCCCCGGCTCATCCTCTTCCACCCACACACACTGCACTATTTTTCAAAGACGTGAGGATTAATGAGACAATAATGTTGGTAAAAGTGTTCTAATTTCCTTTGAGAGAATGAGCTATAAAATTTTATTGCTATTGTTATTCTTATTATTGAAGCTCAATGAGTGCTTTAGTAGTGCCATGGATGTAACTAATATTACTCTCATTTATTTCATTTAGGTAAGTAGAGTCTAAAAATAAGAGCAAACAGATTTACTGTGTTTTACCTGGTTTTCTAGTGCAACTTTGCAAATGGGGACCTTGAGGACTAAATGCATAACTAAAGTCACGGATGGTCTAGGGGGAAAAGTGAAAACTGTAACTCAGTGGGTTCTCTTTCTAATGCTTGATTCATCAGGAGCTAAGAAAAGAGTGGATTAAAGTGAAAAGGCTTGAAACATTCAATCTTCTCACTCTACAAGTGTTACAGAGAGAAAGTAATAATAATTCTTCTACTCATTTGTGGAATTAACAAAGAACTCAATTCAGATAATTTACTTCTCTAGGAAGACATACAGTTTTCTCCTTTTCATGGAAGAAAAATAATTGTCTTAAACTTTAACAAATTATGTAAAGGACAAAAAAGCATTGCAAAAAGACATGATATATATATATATATATATATATTCAAGTACAAACATATATACATATTCAAGTACAAATCTAAGTAGTTATATTTTTGTCATTTTTAAAAGTCTTTGCAACCAAATAATTCAGTTTCCTTCTCCTCCAGAATCACCAACCTGAACCGTAATTTAAAAATGGAAGAATTATAATTCAACCTGAGTTGTTATATAGCAATTATACGTTTGATTATCATTTACCTAAGCTTGAATTTTATTGTGTTCTGATGTTTTTCGCTATACACT